>PVKV010002396.1:39507-64607 GCA_004027835.1 Alouatta palliata
AAAAAAAAAAAAAAAAAAAAAAAAAAAAAAAAAAAAAAAAAAAAAAAAAATCAAAGTGGATTAAAGACTGAAATCTAAGTCCTTAAACTATGAAAATTCTGCAAGAAAACATTGCAGAAATGCTCCAGGACATTGGTCTGGGCAAAAATTTGTTGAGTAATACCCCACAAGCACAGGCAATCAAAGTGAAAATGTACAAATGGGATCACATCAAGTTAAAAAGCTTCGCACAGCAAAGGAAACCATCCTCAAAGTGAAGCGACAACCCCAGAATGGAAGAAAATATTTGCAAACTTAACTCTGCGACAAGGGATTAATAACCAGAATATATAAAGAGCTCAAACAATACTATAGGAAATATTTGAATAATCTGATTTTTAAAACGGGCAAAAGACCTGAGTAGATATCTCTCAAAAGATGACATACAAATGTCAAACAAGCATATGAAAAGGTGCACAACATCACTAATCACCAGAGAAATGCAAATAAAAACTACAAAGAGGTATTATCTCACCCCAGTTAAAATGGCTTTTATCCAAAAGACAGGCAATAGCAAATGCTGGCAAGGCTGTGGAGAAAAGAGAGCCCTCATACACTGCTGGTGGAAAAGTAAATTATAACAACTATGGAGAACAGTTTAGAGGTTCCTCAAAAACCTAAAAATAGAGCTATCATATGATCCAGTATTCCTGCTGCTGGGTATATAACCAAAAGAAAGGAAGTTAGTATGCTGAAGTGTTATCTGCACTCCCATGTTCATTGCAGCACTGTTCACAATAGCCAAGATATGGAACCAATCTAAGTGTCTATCAACAGACGAATGGATAAAGAAAATGGGGTACATATATACCATGAAGTTCTGTTCAGCCATGAGAAAGAATGCGATCCTATCATTTGCAACAACATGGATGGAACTGGATGTCGTTATATTAAGTGAAATAAGCCAGGCACAGAAAGACAAATTTTGTAGGTTCTCACTTATATGTGGGAACTAAAAATCAAAACAATTGAACTCATGGAGATAGAGAGTAGAAGGATGGTTGCTGGAGTCTGGGAAGGGTAGTGAGGGAGTGGGGGTTGGGGGAAGTGAGGATGATTAATGGGTATAAAAAGTACATATAGTTAGAAAAAATGAATAAGACCTTGTATTAGTCTGCTAATAAAGATATACCTGAGACTGCATACTTTATAAAGGAATCAGCATACTAACTTCCTTTCTTTTGATTATATACCCAGCAGCAGGAATACTGGATCATATGATAGCTCTATTTTTAGGTTTTTGAGGAACCTCTAAACTGTTCTCCATAGTTGTTATAATTTACATAGTTGTTATAATTGACTCAAAGTTCCACATGGCTGGGGAGGCCTCACAGTCATGGTAGAAGGAGAAGGAGGAGCAAAGTCAGGTCTTACATGGCATCAGGCAAGAGAGCATGTTCCCTTTAAAAAACCATCAGATCTTGTGAGACTTAGTCACTATCCTGAGAATAGCATGGGAAAACCTGCCTCTATGATTCAGTTACCTCCCATGACACACAGGAATTATGGAGCTACAATTCAAGATGAGATTTTGTTGGGGACATAAACAAACCATATCAGACTTAGTATTTGATAGCACAGCAGGAAGACTGTAGTCAATAATAATTTAATCATACAGGGGCTGGGCGCGGTGGCTCACGCCTGTAATCGCAACACTTTGGGAGGCCGAGGCGGGTGGATCATGAGGTCAACAGGTCAAGACCATCCCGGCCAACATGGTGAAACCCCATCTCTACTAATAAAATACAAAAATTACCTGGGTGTGGTGGCGTGTGCCTGTAGTCCTAGCTAATTGGGAGGTTGAGGCAGGAGAATTGCTTGAATCTGGAAGGCAGAGGTTGCAGTGAGCCGAGATTGTGCCACTGCACTCCAGCCTGGCGCCTGGCGACAGAACAAGACTCTGTTTCCAAAAAAAAAAAAAAAAAATTAATCATACATTTAAAAATAACTAAAAGTATGTAATTGGATTGTTTGTAATGCAAAGAATAAATGCTTCAGGGATGAATTCCTCATTTACCATGATGTGATTCTTACACATTGCATGACTGTACCCTAAATAGGAGTACCCTAAATCTAATGAAGTGGAGAAAACACGGTAAAGGCCATGTGAATATGGAGACCAAGATTGGGGTGATGCATCCTTCAGCCAAGGAATGCCAAGCATTGCTGATGGTCACGAGAAATGAGAAAAAATACAGGAAACAGATCATCCCTCAGAGCTTCCAGAAGGAACCAACACTACCAACATTTTGATTTCAGACTTCTGGCCTCTAGAACTGTGGGAGAATGGATTTGCATTGTTTTAAGCCATCAAATTGTGCTAATTTGTTATAGCAACCTTAGGAAATTAATACAAGGGATATCAATAAATAACCTCTTGCAAAAACTATACTCAGTGGAGAAATATAGAACACTTTCTCCCTGAAATTAGGAGGGAAATGAGGGTGACCACCATCATCACTTCTCTTCAACATTGAAGGGGAGGTTCTGGCGAGTACACTAAGGAGAGAAAAAGAAACAAAAGTCATAGATACTGTAAAGAAAGAAATTAGGCTGGGCATGGTGGCTCATGCCTGTAATTCCGGCACTCTGGGAGGCCGAGGTGGGCAGATCATCTGAGGTCAGGAGTTCGAGACCAGCCTGACCAAAATGGTGAAACCCCACCTTTACTAAAAATACAAAAAAACTAGCCAGGTGTGGTAGTGGCACCTGTAATTCCAGCTATTTTGGAGGCTGAGGCATGAGAATCACTTGAACCTGGAAGGTAGAGGTTGCAGTGAGCTGAGGTCACACTATCACGGTCCAGCCTGGGCGATAAGGAGAGACTCTGTCTCCAAAAAAAAAAAACCAAAAAAGAAAAGAAAAATTAAATTGTGATAAAATTGTTTTTAGATAATATGATTCTGTACATTTAAAAAATCTGAAAGAATGTACAGATAGGCTGGCTGCAGTGGCTCACACCTGTAATCCTAACACTTTGGGAGGCTGAGGCAGGAGGATTGCTGGAGCCCAGGAGTTTAAGACCATCCTGGGCAAGTAGTGAGAACCTATCTCTATAAAATTAAAAAAAATAAATAATGTACAGGTAAATTCTTAGATCGCTTTCTCTCTCAGTTATGTGAGGACACAGTAAGAAGGCAGCCATCTAAAGCCAGGAAACAGACCTCACCGGACACTGAATCTGCTGACACTTTATTCTTGAACTTTCCAGTCTCCAGAACTGTGAGAAATACATTTTGGTGTTTAAGCCACCAAGTCTTGGTATTAATTTTGTTAAAGCAGCCTGAGCTTATTGTTTTAGGTTTTAAACTTTTTGAAGTTTTAAAAATTAAAATTTTAGAAAAAATAACAATTTTAAAGAGTTTTATTTTTCCTTTCTGGTATTATGAAATGTAATAATGAAGTTCTTTTTACTTTTTTCTCAATTGTTGATTAAAGTTGCCAGTTAAGTGTAAACTTTAGATAAACAAAAAATTTAGGAGACACAATAAAAATTTATTGTTTATCTGAAATTCTTTTTTTTGAGATGGAGTCTCGCTCTGTTGCCCAGGCTGGAGTGCAGTGGCATGATCTTGGCTCACTGCAAACTCTGCCTCCTAGGTTCAAGCAATTTTCCTACCTCAGCCTCCTGAGTAGCTGGAAATACAGGTGTGCACCACCATGCCAGGCTGATTTTTGTATTTGTAGTAGAAACAATGCATCACCATGTTGGCCAGACTGGTCTCAAACTCCTGACCTCAAATGATCTGCCCTCCTTGACCTCCCAAAGTGCTGGGATTATGGTCATGAGCCGCTGTCCCCGGCCTGAAATTCAGTTTAATCAAGCATCTTGTATTTTTCTTTACTAAACTTTGCAACCTTAATGTTGATGGATCATTTTTCTGTGGATCACCATTTTCACAAGAAAGAGATTGATTAACCCTTGCTAAGTAGGAAATTGCTAGGCAAGAAATGTGAAGAAGGTCCAGCTTTAGACAGAATTGTCCTGTAGGTATATCTAATGAGTCCGTTTCTTCTTGTTCTGTTTAACAACCATAACTTACTATGAGTACTTAGCAATGATGGAAACTTCCACAGAGAATAGCACATTGTTTAGAGTTAGTTACCCCTGAGCTCAAATTCTAGTGTCATCTTTTATTAGCTTTGTGACCTTAGGAAGTAACTCAATCTTCATCTGTAAAACAGTAATACTATTATTAAAAAGCATTCCACATTGTCATAAACCTTAAATAAGACAATATACGTAATAACTTAGCACAACAGCTGCCATAAATTAAAGTTGTCAACAAATAGCAGTTCACCTTTTTCTTTGTTTATTTGAGACAAGGTCTCACTCTGTTGCTGAGGTTGGAGTGCAGTGGCACAATCTCAGCTCAGTGCAGACTTGACCTCCCCAGGCTCGGGTGATCCTCCCACCTCAGCCTCCTGAATAGCTGGGACTACAGGTGTGCACCACCATGCCCAGCGAATTTTTTTGTAGAGATGAGATTTCGCCATGTTGTCCAAGCTGGTCTCAAATTCCTGGGCTCAAGTCATCCTCCCACCTTGTAACCCTAGCACTTTGGGAGCCCAGGTGTGAATCACCACATTTGGCCCAAATGTCAGTTCTTGTTATTGTTCGTGTTGATACATGGTCCCTTTCTTTTATACCATTAAGGAAAGAATATAAAAGAAATGCACAAATGACTATGATATGAGGCATACAATGATGTTGGTGGAAATAGGGAAGGTGTCCTATTATGGAACTTCAGAGGAGAGGTCATCTACCCTTTGATTCTTGCAATTAGGTGTTCACTTAACACACAGTAATTAAACTTGAACCATGCACAAGGTACACTATGGGTACATTTGATGTGGAATTTAGAGTAATGCCATAGA
The DNA here is from genome assembly GCA_004027835.1 of Alouatta palliata. NCBI lineage: Eukaryota > Metazoa > Chordata > Mammalia > Primates > Atelidae > Alouatta > Alouatta palliata. Next base: position 44,425 of record PVKV010002396.1, read on the forward strand.
TTGTTTATGTCCCTCCAGAATTCATATGTCGAAACCAAATCCCAAAGGTGATGCAATTTAGAGGTAAGGCCTTTGGGAGGTGATTAGGCCCTTAGGATGGAGCCCTCTTGAATGGAATTAGTGCCTTCATGAAAAAGGCTCCAGAGAACTCTCATGCGTCTTCTGCCATGTGAAGTCACAGTGAAAAGATGGCCATCTGTGAGCCAGGAAGTGGGCCCTCACCAGACACCAAACCTGACTGTGCCTTGATCTTGGACTTCCCAGCCCCCAGAACTATGAGAAATTTCTGTTGTTCACAAACCATCCAATCTATGCTATTTTTGTTATAACAGTCCAAGTGGACTAAGACAACTAAGGACATTCTAAGTGGCAAAAACAGCTTGAAGACTTTTCTAAATGGAGAAAACAGCTTTCTCCATGATGAGAAAAATAGGGAATACATATAGGGAATAGCACATGACCTTGTTTGAAGGTGAGAAGGAGTCAGGAGATGGGGTGGCTCTAAGTGCTGGCTCTAAGGTTCTGGGCTTGATTTCACATCCATGGGGTTATTATTGAAGGTATCTTAGCAGGACCATGAAAGATGAGGATATGCAGGAGTATTCTGCAGCAATGCACAGAAAGGAATGAGACAGGGATTTCCTAGTGGCTTGGGATGGAGGACCCTGAGTTCAGGATCTAGTGCAATAATGCTGACTTTGTTATTCCCCTGTTTAATACTCTTTGATGGCTTCCCACTGCCCAGAGGATCGAGTCCAGAGTACTTTAGCTCGTCTAAAAGACCTGCATGCTCTGGCTCCCACCTGCTTCTCCCCCCGATGTCTCTGGGCTCTGGCCACAAGGCCTCTCTTCAGCCCCTTGGGCTGTTGGGACTCTCCCACATCTTGGCCTTCATGTTTACTCTTCTCTCTCCCTGGCATGTTCTTTTACCATGTGGCCCTGGCAAACCCTACTCATCATTCAGATGTGAGCTTAACTGACCCTCTGAGGGAGGCTTTCCTGGAGCCTCTAACTGGGTGAAGTTTTCCCATTACACACTCCCAGAACGTCCTAGGGTCCTCTGCACACTCGTCACTGTTTGTATATTTGTCATCATTTGTTTACTGCCTATAACTCTAGGAGGGGAGACACTCAGCAAACACCACTCTGTGGGTTCTAACTAGTTGGCTGTCAGTAAATACTTACTGACCGACGGACAGAGTGGACACTAATGGGATCCTTCAATTAGGATGATGGCAATGGAAATAATGAGGAGATGGAGAAATATGAATCTGGAAGTTCATGCTTGCCTCTCTCCAAATGGAATGTTCTAGAACAGGGGACAGCAAACTGTGAGCGGAGCCAAATCAGGCCAGCTGCCTATTTTTGTCAATGCAGTTTCATTGGAACAGAGCCACATTCATTCATTTACGTGTTGTTTATGGCTGCTCTCACTCTGCAGTGCCAGAGTTGAGGAGTTGCAATGGTGAGAGGGAGACAGAGGAGACCAGCAAAGCCCAAAATATTTACTATCTGGCTCTATACAGAAAAAGTTTGCCAACCCCTGCTCTAAAAGAAAGACTGCATGGAAGTTCACCTTAATAATTACAGTGGTTATCTCTGTGTGGCAGGATTATAGATGAGCTTTATATTCTTAATTTTCTGCATTATTCATATTTGCTATGAAGAACATGTATTATTTTATAATCAGTAAAGCAATAAAGGTTATTAAAAATGGATTGAGTGCCCCACTAATTCTTTTTAGGTTTTAACTTCTGTTTTATACTTTTTAAAGGGAAAATCCTGTGAATCAGCGCTCCTTGCTTTGCTGGCTTTGGAAGGCATAGCAAGACAACTCTCAGAGCAATGGAAGAAATCGCTGCTCCCCTCATGTCCTGCCCCAGTGGGACTTTGCCTTTCTGCCATTTGGAGTCTGGCTTCTAATTCTGGGTTCACAGAATCAAGCTGACTGTTTCTATAAAACTTGGATTCCATTATATGTGTAGCTGTCACATACTGTACATGTCCATAATCCACAGCTCTGTGGAACACTGTTAATATCAAGCGGTATTCTGACTGGAACCCATTTTCTGGAGTTTAATGACAATTATTAATATTAACTGAAGTTGCAAAGTGTAGGCACACAACTTTAACAGTGATTGCAGATTTTTTTTTAAAAAAAGTGTTAGCAAATGACTTTAAAACAGAAAATGAATTTGCCAGATTTTTGTTCATGACTGTGTCCCCAGCATAAGGAGAACATAATACATGCTTAATAAATATTGATGAAAAAGAAATGAATTACCATAAAAGAAATAGGAGGCTGGGCATGGTGGCTCACACCTGTAATCCCAGCGCTTTGGGAGGCTGAGGCGGGCAGATCTCCTTAGGTCAGGAGTTCAAGAGCAGCTGGCCAACATGATGAAACCCCATCTCTAATAAAAATACAAAAATTAACTGGGCATGGTGATGTGTGCCTGTAATCCCAACTACTTGGGAGGCTGAGGCAGGAGAATCACTTGAACCCAGGAGGTGGAGGTTGCAGTGAGCTGAGATCTCGCCACTACACACCAGCCTGGCAACAGAGCAAGACTCCATTTCAAAAAAAAAAAAAAAGGAAAAAAGTGATACTCAGGGAAGACGATCTTTTACAAAATGTTTATATTAAGTATAAGAACAATGTATACTGTTAGAAACACTGAAAATTAGGAAAAGGAGAAAAAAAATCAAATCCATTATCTCAAATTGAAACCTATGAGGCTGGACACACTCTGGGAAACTGAGGTAGGAGGATCCCTTGAGTCCAGAAAGTTCAAGACCAGCCTGGGCAACATAGGCAGACCCCATCTCTACCAAATAAATAAATAAATAAATAAATAAATAAATAAATAAATAAATAAAAATTTGCTGGGTGCAGTGGCAGGCAGTTACAAGTCCCAGCTACTCAGGAGACTGAGGTGGGAGGATCGCTTGCGCCTGGGAAGTCAAGGCTGCAGTGAGCTGTAATCATGCCACTGCAGTCCAGCCTCAATGACGGAGTAAGACCTGTCTGAAGTAAAAATAAAAATAAAGCTACCGTCATCATTTTTTTGCACTGCTTTTGTTCTTTTTCCATATGCCTAGCCTTTGAAATGTAATGCCAACTATGTACATGTACAGTTTCGTCTTCTTCTTAAAATTAAACTTATAGTATAAAACTTTTCCACGTAATTTCAAGGTCTTTGTAAACATGAATTTTAATGATTATATAATAAACTGAGTGGAATTCCATTATTTACTTAATTTCCACAGTAGTTTCTTTTCTTTCTTTTTTGCCCGATCTGATAGACGAAGGTATAGTTTTTTTTTTCTTTTGTAATTATAAATAATGCTACGAATACCTTTGTGCATTTAGTCATTTTTCATAGAAAGCACTTCTCAGGTGGCGTGTTATCCCAGAGCGTCTAGGTAATGCTACAGAAACAAACCCTCAAATCTCTGGGCTATGACAACAATGATTTATTTCTTGTTCATGCTATATGTCCACTGCAAAAACAGAATAATGGAATAAAGTCCTATAAAAATTCAGTGCCCTGCAATTCGATCCAACAAATATGTGTTGAGTGCCTGTTATTAACAAGGCCCACCGCTAGCCCTGAATGTAGTTGAACAGATTTTCTGATGAGTCACAGGTAAATGAAAACTGGACACTTCATTTTCATAATATGCCGTACAGCAGCAGAAAAAAAATCAATAAGGCAGAAGGGCATTTTTCTAGTCTAGTCATTTGTATGCCACGTCTGTATTGTTTCAGATACAACCCTCATTTTTGGTGTGCCTCTGAAAAGCACTCCTTTATGTATCAAGGCCAGCCTGATGTGTCTCTAGACCTGTGGCAAAGCTTGACAGATCCAATGACAGGCCCTGGGATCACCAGCCTGCGTTTTGCAACACACAAGTGTTCCCTGTGACCTCAAATGCTGTTGTGCAACTTTCCAAACAAAACACATTTCAATTCGTGAAAAACAAATAAAATTAAAAACACCCATTGGACCAATACTCTTCACCCTATGCATTTTCCTAAGGAAATATTCCAACAAAGGAAAAAACCGTATGCACACGAAAATCCTTTTTGTAGATATTTGTAACAGCAAAGGATTGTAGGTAAATTGCAGTGTTTACTAGGTTGAATACAATAAATCAGTGAACATTGATAAAAGTACTAAACGTATGTAGAAACACCAATGTTTATGATTTAAAGTAAAATGGAAAATAAAATTCCATCTATGTTGTACAATTATATAACACGAATACATTTTTAATTTTTTTTTTTTTGAGACGGAGTCTCAGGTTGGACTGTACTGGCGTGATCTCGGCTCACTGCAACCTCTACCTCCCGGGTTCAAGCAATTCTCCTGCCTCAGCCTCCTGGGTAGCTGGGATTACAGGCACGCACCACCAGGCCCAGCTAATTATTTTGCGTGTTTTTAGTAGAGATGAGGTTTCACCATATTGGTCAGGCTGGTCTCGAACTCCTGACCTTGTGATCCACCCACCTCGGCCTCCCAAAGTGCTGGGATTATAGGCGTGAGCCACCTTACCCAGCCAAATACAGTTTTAAAAAGACTAGTAGGAAACATAAAATGGCTGATTTGTTACGAGATAGAACTTCTACATTGCTTTTAAAGACTTGAATTTCTCCTATTGTTAACATTCAAAGCAATAAAGTATTTTTAAAAAAATACATAAAACTCATTCCTGGGAGGAACTCTATGTCCAATTAATGTTTTTTAAAAGTTGGAAGTAAAGACTTAGGTAGATTGCTAACACTATGGTGGGATGTTTGTTTGGTGGCTCTTCTGGAAACATCTGATCAGCTTTCCCTTTGCTATGCCCTTATTCCTCATCCCTCATGGACTGAATCATTGAGATAAAATGTTTTCAAATAGAGCTGTTTGGAGAAAAGAATATCCATTGCTATCTCTTGCTATTACTTTCCAAAACTCAGAAAATGAATGGTTTTGAATGCCAAGACATGCTTCTATATGAAATACGTGGATCTAGGTGACAGAAGACATTTTTCAGAACTGACTATACTCAAGTCTTTCATTTTGCGTTGAGTAGGCACACAGCAGACAGACACCCGATAAATTGTTGACGGAATGAAAAGGAGGTAAAGTTTCTCTGTGCCCTCCAGATTAGCAGGCATCCAAAGTGGGAGGCAGGAAGGACCATGGGATGAGGCCCAGCAGCCCCCGCAGAGAGCGCTCTCTCCACGGCCCTGTCTCTGCGAAGATCCTGGAGGAGGCATGAGCAAGAGCAGCCCCAGGGTTGGTGGGCTGATGGTTCTGGGGCCTTCCAACCAATTTGCACCTCCTGTCAACAGAAGTGGAAGAAGGAACGCTGAAAACTACCAAGGAGCTGCCGGGTTCCTGTACCTCATATCAGCCAATTACATTCTTTACTGGAAGCTCTCTCGGGCTCTGATGCTGTAAGAACACACTCTTGGAACCAACATATATCCTTGAATCAAAAACTCGTTGGAAACATACTGCGCTCTGCCATTTGAATCCATAATATGCCACCAAGGCCAGAGACTTTTTTTTTTGTTAGTAGCTTTAACAACTCTTTTTGTTGATGACGTTAGTTTTGGTGTTTTGGTTTTGCCTGTAGCAGATCCGTTTCCCCTTCATAAGCTTGATTTGCATAGCACAGTAAAAGCCTTCTAAATAGCACAAATGGCATCAATCTCAGCAGCCAGTGGCCACATGCCACCTTGTCACCTTGGCTGGAATCCTGCAGACAGTATGGTGGCTGGTGACAGTGGCATCTGTTTTGGCTGCTTCTCTGGGCTGTGCCTGAGCAGTCGAGACACCAGTGTGGGCTTACCAGTAACCAGGAAGTCCTTGTTGAAACAAGATGGGAACAAGTCTTAATGAGATAATTAGTATATTTCAAGGTAATGACCGGTTACTGTTAGACACAGGGACTTGCAGTGAGCAGCTGTAGTGTCATTGCTCAGGCCACCCTGGTGAGGGATGCCACAGGATCAGGGGCTCAGCCAGTCTGGGTGTCCCCGGTGGCTTTGTCTCTGTGTCTTCTTTTGCCCTACTTTATTGCAGATTTAGCTAAGGTAGGTGTATCCCTTGTGTTATTGTGAAGTTTCAATTCCCTTTGCAAAATATTTCCCCAGGAGAAACTGGAGAGCAATTGCTAAATATGAGTAATGAATTAGATTCCAGCCATGTCTTCTGGGGAACAGGCAGGTGATTTTTCCTCTTTTCACACTGCAGTGAGATCCTGGAACGCTGACATCAGCAGGATGCCAGCCTCACCTGCATTTCTGATTGTTGATTTGCTTCTTTAATGAAGAAGCTTAGAAAGAAAAAAAAAAAAGCCTATTTAGATGATCCGATGTTTCCTTTACCAAAGATTAAAAAGATGCACAGAGTTCAGAGAACTGTGGGAAACGAACTTTCCACTGCCAAGTTTCAGGATGAAGAGAACACTCTGAGTGTTTTTCAACTGTCTGCTTTAATAAATGATTAATTTTCCCATTATATTACATTAGAGGGATTAAAAATGATTCTGCCTTCCTTTTATACCCAGTTTTATGAGTCACTTATATGATGGTGTGTCTGTAGTAATAAAAATGGATCAGACAGTTTAAATAAAATGCTCCAGCAGAAGGCTCCTGGGTGATGCGAGATTCCCTTAACCCTTTCTCTTGACTGGTGGGTTGGATGGAATCAGAGGCCAAGGTGGCAGGGCTGCAGGCAGCCAGGAGCCAGTTCCGCAGGCTGGCTCAAACAGGGTGGGGTTTGATGAACTGCCCCTCACCAGCGTCTTGTGCAGGCTCACTGTGTTGATTTCCTGCAGCTACCGTAACAGGGAACCACAAACTGGGTGGCTTAGAGTAAAAGAAATCAATGAATTGCGCAGCTCTGGAGGCCATAGTCTAAGATGAAGATGTTGGCAGGGCCCTGCTCTCTCCAAAGGCACCAGGGAAAGATCGGTTGGGGGCTCTTGGCTGGATTCTGGAGTTCTGGCTTGTGGCAGCCAAATTCCAGTCTTCACATGGTGCTCTTCCTGTGTGTATATGCCTCCAAAGTTCCCTCTTTGATAAGGACATCAATCATTTTGGATTAGGGGCCCACCATACTCCAGTATGCCCTCGTCTTAACTAATTGTATCTGCAACAACACTGTCTCCAAATCAGGTCACATTCTGAAGTACTGGAGATCAGGATGTCAACACAGGAATGAGGGGAAGACATACTTCGACCCAGACTGTGCACCCTGGTGAGTCTTGCAACTTCACCTTCCATCCAGAAGCTGCAGGTAAGTGGCCATGTCTGCCCGGCTTTCCAACTCAAACCATGAGACTGCTTCTTCCTCCTGCTGTCACCACTGGAGGAGGAGAAAGGCCAGCCTGTAGGAGGCCCAGGCATAGGTGAGGGGCCCCACACTTGGTTTACATTTTCCTTACAGTTCTACTCTGTTTCTGTTTCTCCTTCCTCAGATTACAGATGCTTGAATTCACCCTCTACCTAAATCATTTTTCTTTTCCCTTTATTTTTTTTGAGACGGAGTCTCATTCTGTTGCCCAGGCTGGAGTGCAGTGGCGCCATCTTGGCTCACTGCAATCTCCGCCTCATGGGTTCAAGTAATTCTCCTGCCTCAGCCTCCTGAGTAGCTGGGATCACAGGCATGTGCAACCACACCTGGCTAATTTTTGTATTTTTAGTGAGACAAGGTTTCACCACGTTGGCCCAGGCTGGTCTTGAAATCCTGATCTCAAGTGATCTGCCCGCCTCAGCCTCCCAATCTCACATCTGCTGGGATTACAGGTGTGAGCCACCGTGCCTGGCCCAAATCATTTTTCAAGAAATTATTTGGAATTTGTTTGCATTAAAATAAAGAAGCATGGTACTGTGGAATCTTAGCAGTCGATCTCAGAGGTCACCTAGTCTAAATCCTTTTCATGAGTGTTCTAGACAATTCCCAGGTACCAAAGCTTCAACCAATAAATGAGTGTCCACAGTGGAATTCTGGGCCCCGGTGATCAAGTAGGATAGTTTTCTGGGAAAGTGATGGGAAGGAAGTGTTGATTAGGAGAGTTCTAAAGTCACAAGCATGAAGCCACCTGTTCCCGCCCTGGATAGCATGCCAGGGTTTTCATATCTCGAATCCAAATAGCATCTTCCTTGGAGGCCAAGGTTCTGAAGAAGAGTGGAAGTGTAGGTGGGTGGGGACTCCCCTTTTTGAGTGGGTGAGGCTCCACAATCACCTGAGACCTCACATAGGTTGACCCCTGTCACATACACACACAGGTTCAACACATTCTGCCCTTGAGGTTATCACAGCATCTACTGAGTGCATTCCAGCCCTCAGGCATGTTGGAAAAACAAGTACACTGAGGTCCTGCCCTAGGAAGCTCAGAGTTCTTTTCTTAACTCTCCCCCCCTATTTTCTTAAAAAGAAATATATGTTCAATACATAAAACTTTGGGAAAATCATTAGAGTGTGTATTTTAAAATCTCTGTAATCCCTTTACCCAAAGATCCCTACTGCTAACGTTTCTGTATATTTCACTTCTGTTTTCCCTCTATATATCTGTGTAGATTGATAGGGTAGAGAAATTTACAGAATAGGGCTGATATCATAGATTACACTTTCATATCCTGTTTCTTCCAAGTGCTACTATGACTATTTCTCCATGTCATTTAAAATTCTTATGCATATCATATTCCATGGCTACATAATGGTATGTTATTTGGATACTTTATACTTTTATTAACTATCCCATTGTTTGAGAACTTTGGTTTTGCAGTTCGGGAGACATAAATATTTGATAATTACCCTTGGTTAGTGCCTTAAAAGTAGAAGAGCTGGGTTAAAAGGCATGAGCCTTTGGAGGGATCTTGATAAATAGTGCTAATTTATTACCTGTCTCCCTTCCACATCCTAGTGATGTCTTTCACTTGTATACAGCTGCCCAACATCTGGGCAGACAGTTCTTCATGGAGTGAGAGGTCAACAGCCAATGTCCTGATATGAAGGGGATATGGAACTAACTTTCCCAATATTTCTATGTCACTGAGCTGACAATATCTGCATCCCTTTTTATTCAAATGTCTTGTTGTTTTTTTTTTCTTCCTACTCCTGCTGGAGAAGGTTAGTGAGTACATGGCCAAAAACCCAGAGAGAAGAAAGCATTGCCAGAAATTAGTTACCTACTTTTTCCCTAAATAAACCCGTAACAGGAAGGAGATAGGAAAGGAGGAGGTGAAATGAACCAAGCTGATTGGTAGCTGTTCACATTTCCTTCCAACAAATCATGCCATATAAGCTGCAGGAGGCAGATATTTAGTATCAACAGACTCATTGTTTCACGAACCCGGAAACTGTGCAATGCAGGTGGAAATGTTGGCCATATCAGCATCCTGATTGCTCTCAAGGCCACTTTTAGAAAAGTGCATGCAAGACCCACAGGTGCCCCTAAGTGACCTGGGAAAACCTCTCTGGCCGACCCTGCTTTCCTAATCCCTTAGTTTTGTTAATTTTTTACAACAAAATATTTTAGACATGTGTAAAGGTGTATCCACAACCCAACTTGTTAAATAAAACCTTACAAATAAAGTGAGTCGTTTCTTATTAGATTCCACCTTCATACCCCTGTTCCCAGAAATACTAATTATTCATAATTTAGTGCTCACCATTGACATGTATTTCTTTATACTTTGGTACAGATGCATGCATTCCTAAGCACAGTGTAGCATTGCTTCCCGTGACTTTTAACTTTTGTAAGGATACAGTATACATTTTTCTGCAGACTACTTTTTTGTCCCACGTGATATCTATGAAACTTATTCATGTTGAACATATAGCTCAGGTTCACTCATTTTTGCTGCTGTATAATAGTTCTTTGTATGTAAACCCTATTCATTCATTCATTCATTCATTCATTCAGAGTCTCACTCTGTCTCACAGCTAGAGTGAAGAGGTGTGGCTGAGGCTCACTGCAGCCTCGACCTCCCAGGCTTAAGCAATCCTCCCTCCTCAACCTCCTGAGTAGCTGGGACTACAAGCATAAGCCATCACACCAGACTAATTTTTATGTTTTTAATAGAGATGGAGGTCTCACTATGCTGCCAAGGCTGGTCTTGAACTCCTAGGCTCAAGAGTTTGGCCTCCCAAAGTGCTGGGATTATAGGTATGAGCCACCGCACCCACTACTCTGCTTCTTAGGTTTTTGGATGAACAAATGTGGACAGAAGAAGCATGAGAGTTAACCCTAAAAGGGATAAAGCCATCACTAAGGGGCAGCATCGGGAGGAGAGGTTGATTGGTCTGACTGGCAGTGATGGATCATTCTTCAACCACTGACAGATGGAACCACAGCACTTCCCCCACTCCTGGTGGAAGGGCTTAGGGAAATCTCTCAAGCTGTCTAGTTTAGAAATGACTCTATGCACAGAGCCAAGTCAGTTGATTTCCCCAATTTATCAGTTCGGCATTCTACCACAGGCCTCAGAAACCACCTCTAGCTCATTTAAACCAAATGGAACTTACTGAAAGTGTGCCAGTGACACAGAGAGTATTGAAGAACCAGGTTTGGACAAGAGCTCTTGAAACAGGAAAGATGACCCAAGGCATTTTGCAGAGCTGACCTGGTGGAGACACTACCGCGGCCTTCCTCAACCCAGACACTGGACATCACCATCAACATCAATGTTGGCATTGGTGGTATCACTGTTGTGAGAACAAAAGGCCTGTTTCAGAGAGAAGAGGAGGAAAGAAAGTGGCAACAGGGAAGTCCCCGTGAAGAGAAGCAGAGAAATGGGAGTGTACCCAAAGAGGGCATGGGGTCAAGAGGGTTTTGGGTTTTGTTTTGAGACAGAGTCTCGCTCTGTCACCCAGGCTGGACTGCAGTGGCCTGATCTCAGCTCACTGCAACCTTTGCCTCCCAGGTTCAAGCGATTCTCCTGCCTCAGCCTCCTGAGTAGCTGGGAATATAGGTGCCTGCCACCACGCCTGGCTAATTTTTGTATGTTTAGTAGAGACAGGGTTTCACCATATTGGCCAGGCTGCTCTCAAACTCTTGACATCAAGTGATCCACCTGCCTCAGCCTCCCAGATTGCTCAGATTACAGGTGTGAACCACTGTGCCCGGCCTAGAGCGTTTTTAAAAATGAGAACACTGCCAGCATGTTTGTGTACTCGTGGGAATAATCTAGTGCAGAAAAGAGAGCAGATTAGATCATCACGGGAGCAATGTTTTTAAGTGGGAAGGGATGTGCCATTTGTACATGGAGGAGAAACAGTTCACTAAAGTAATGGAGCAGACAGACAGTATTTCGGGACAGACCCAGAAGGATGGTAGACAAGGAGACGGGACAGGAAAGTTCTTTTTGAATGCCATCTATTTTCTCAGTGAAATAAGAAGAAAGGTCAATTGCAGATGATTACAAAGGCAGCCAGGTGAGGTGGGTTGCACCTGTAATCGTAGCAGTTTGGGAGGCAGATGGATCACTTGGGCTCAGAAGTCTGAGATCAGCCTGGGTTATGTGGTGAAATCGCATCTCTACAAAAAATGTAAAACTTAGCCTGGCGTGGTGACATGCGCCTGTAGTTCCAGCTACTTGAGGGTCTGAAGCAGGAGGATCACTTGAACCCCGGAGATCAAAGCTGTAGTGAGGCAAGATCATCACACCACTGTACTACAGCCTGGGTGATAAAGTGAGACCCTGTCTCAAAATATATATATAAACACAAATATATATATAAGATAATATATAACATATATAAGATAATTAAGAAGGTAAAAAGGGCATCAAAAGGCTTGAAAACAAGAAACAGAAATAATCACATTCCAAATATTTTGATTTTTTAATTCCTGATTTTATAATATCCTATGATAAAAATCAAATGAAAAAGAAATCTCTTAAAACATCCACAATGAACAAAAGTGGTATATAAATGATGTATATTGTTTTATCTCGGGGCATCAACCATTAGTCTACAAAAAGTTTCTCTTAAAGAGCACAGCCAGTCCTGAAGACTCTACAAACCCCCACTGAGTTCCCTTTCTCCAGAAAGGAAAGTTGACAGAACATTTAACATCTACTCATCCTGAGTTGAAAGTCCATCTTGTAATATTGATTCTGACTAAACTTCAGAGAGTGAGAAAGGAATCTGTGAGAGCAGGGGGAAGACTTCACCCCGTGAGACCGTACCATGGCAAGTGCTGTATTTAAGAACAAAGAGACAAAGTGCAAGCAGCCGGAGTTTTGCTCTCACAGAGCATACGACGGTCTTCTGATAGCCGGAGAAACAGACTCGCCCTCCACGATGTGTAAACAGCACTGGTTATTTTGCCAGCCACAGGACTTGTGATCTAGGCACCGTGGGCGTTTCAAAATAAATGTTTTGAAATTTACCGCCCACACCTGCCACCTCCCTGCACCCACTGAATTTCAACACCGGTCTGATGGTGCAATATTGATATTCCCCTGGCAAAAACTCCTTCCTGGAGGCTATGGGATGGGATGGGGTAAACTTCTTGGTAGCAGCCTCCCTGCACTGCATGATTGCCTCCCTGCGCTGATTAGTGTATGGCCAATCTGTCAATAAATTTGATTAAATTTTTTTTTTTCTGGCTGAGCACAGTGGCTCATGCCTGTAGTTCCAGCACTTTGGGAGGCTGAGGTGGGAGGATTGCTGGAGACCAGGAATTCAAGACTGGCCTGGGTAATATAACGAGACCACATCTCTACAAAAAATTTAGAAATACAAAAAAGGCCAGGTGTGGTGGCTCACGCCTGTAGTTCCAGCACTTTGGGAGGCTGACGCGGGCAGATGACCTGAGGTTGGGACCACCTTGGCCAACATAGTGAAACCCCGTCTCTACTAAAAATACCAAAAATTAGCCGGGCATAGTGGCAGGCGCCTGTGATCCCAGCTACTCAGGAGGCTGAGACAGGCGAATCGCTTGAACTCAGGAGGTGGAGGTTGCAGTGAGCCAAGATCACGCCATTGCACTCCAGCCTGGGCAACAAGAGTGAAACTCCATCTCAAAAATAAATAAATAAATAAAATTAAAAATTTTTTTAAAAAATTAGCCAGGCATGGTGGTATCTATCTATTCGGGAGACTGAGGCGGGAGGACTGGTTGAGTCTAGGAGGTCGAGGTAACAGTGAACTCTGTCTGATTAGTGCCACTGCACTCTAGCCTGGGTGAGATAGTGAGGCACTGTCTCAAAAAAGAAAGAAAAAACTAAAAACAGGAAAGAAAATGAAATTAAAGAATTATTTTCTCCATAAAATATTGCCAAGGCATGTATTTTCCTCTTTGACCCTTTTTGCAAAGTCCGCCCTCTGATGGTACTTGCTGGGAGCCCCAACAAGAGCACAGATTTGTCAATAATTTGCTCAGTTTCACTTCAAACGATGATTGACCTTCCCACCCCTGGTCTTCTTTCTTTCGGAGCTGATGTAATTTCTTTAGGACCCGTGCCTGTGGACTTGTGTTAATTTGTTATTGAGTTAGACTGCTGCCAGAATATCACAAGCCCTTCATCTGAGCGCTGTCCTGTGTCAAACGGTGAAACACTGGGCATAATGAACCTGTATTGGTTGAAAAAGTGAGAGCTGATGAATTATCACCCAAATGTGACACTGATGACAGTAAATCCTCTGGAAGGGGGTGGCATGTCGGCCTCAGCGATGCAGAGCTCACGGACCAGGCTGGCAGTGCGAAGGTTGGTGACTTCTAAGCAGTGTCACCTTCTGGAAGCTCTGACACTTAGCAAGCCAACACCAGGCTGAGAAGCATGACTCAGTGCCCTGGCTCACCCCTTGTAGACCTTCTCCATGCCCCAGGATCTCAGTTTCAGTGCTATTCCCTGTGACTCAGCTGTCACGACCTCTATGGGCAAGTTTCACCGCATGTTTGGGGGCCAGGGCTCTTAATCTGAGTGCAAAGGCCTTATCAGCCAAGCAGATAAGGACCAGCAGCTGCCACTTCCCAGGGAAGCCAGGAGTTCCCCCTGGGTCAGTGGGAAAGGGTTTCCTGTGAGGATACCACGTGTAAAGTCCTTTGGGATGAAAGGCATTCCAAGGATGTGAGTTATCACAGCGGAGCTCACCAAGGCTTCTCCAATTTGATATAAATAACTCTGCCCTGGCAGCAGATGGGAGGAGAGCCAAATAGTAATGAATACTAGGACAAACAAACAGGCCTCTCCGGGATGCCGGCCCAGACTCTCCAAACCACAGTTGGCAACAGGCTTGGAGGTGGTGGTGGGCGAAGCTGTACCGGCAACATTGCATTAATCACTTGTGAGTGAAGGGAGGAAGCGCCCCAGAATAATAGAAGCGCAAATAATTAGGAAAGGCCACGCCGGATAAGACTAGAAAGGGCACAACTGGGAAGCATGTTGATTTGCCTGACTTGATGTTTAGCTATTAACCAGCAAATCAGTCGTTACATAAAGGACCTTTCCTACTTACTGAGCTCTGTGCTTCCGAGACAACAGAGAGGCATGACACAGCGGCAGCACCACCCCAACCCCAGCATAGAGCAACAACTCAATGGAAACAGAGGAAAAGCAGGTCTAGCACTGCTGCATACATAGCTAAGCCCTGCGTAAAACAGACTCCTTACTGCATTGGTGGGTTGACATTAAGTACGGGAGGAAAAAGTGAGAAGAATCCAAAGTGGGTATACTGGGGATGTGAAAGTTGTCAGTAGCAAAATTGAGTCACTAAGGCTAAGAAAACTCTGACAAACAGATCCAGGGAAGGCCATGAAGAGAGGATTCTCACGCTTGTATGCCTGACGGTGAAAGACTCTACAGAAACCACCACTTTGCATCAAGACTGTCACAGCCATATACAACAATCGCTTCTGTAAGGACATCTGCCCAGCAACTGCCTCTCCAACCTTAAAAGGGTGTCACCCTCGTTATGGATCTTTTAGCCAGGGATAAGTATTTCAAAACAATTATGTAATCCCCTTTATTTTTCTTTTAAAAATCTTTGTCTTTCTTTACCTCCCTGAATATGCACATAGTTTACCTATGACACATGTGTTCACATTGCAATGCTCTGTCCCCAGATCAACATCTTTTCTTTTAGAGAGCCTCTCTTTGTTATTTAGACTGGCGGGGAACAAGCAAATATAAAGACAGAGTTGTCTCGAGCTGGGAGGCAGGATTAGCTGTGCATTGATTAGGACCATGGGCTGTAGTGAAGCCGAGTGGGCAAGAGAAAGGGAGACTCTAGTTCAGCTGGGACTGTGCCCCTGGCTCTCAGGAGAAGCAAACCCAAGTCCTCCTTGGATAAAAGCATCCCCATCTCAGGTCCTCAGGGTTCCCATACATTAAGATCAACAAAATGAGTTCAGCATCAAATAACATGAAAAACACAAGCAAACAGGTTACCATGAGTGAGAATCAGCAAAAACAGTGAACAACAGAATAAACCCCCTTCCTCCGGGTAATGAAACTATCAGACTCAAAATACAAAATAACAATGGATAAAAAGTTTAAAAGCTGGAAAAAAAAAAAAAAGGAATCTCAAAATAATCAAGCAATAAGAGACAATAAAAATAACCTGGTAGATTTTGAAAAAGACAAGTTGAAATTTGAAAATAGAATTGGGCAAGCACGGTGGCTCACGCCCATAATCCCAGCACTTTGGGAGGCCAAGGCGGGTGGATCACCTGAGGTCAGGGGTTTGAGACCAGCCTGATCAACATGACAAAACCCCATTTCTACTGAAAATACAAAAATAGCCAGGCATGGTGTCCGGTGCCTGTAATTCCAGTTATCTGGGAGGCTGAAGCAGGGAGAATTGCTTGAACCCAGAAGGTGGAGGTTGCAGTGAGCCGAGATTATGTCACTGCACTCCAGCCTGGGTGACAAAGTGAGAAAAAAAAAGAAAGAAAAAAGGAAAATAGAATTGCAAAAATTAAAAAACCAAAAACAAGACAAAACAAGTCAATGGGTGGGTAAACAGCAAATCAGGTGAGGTGGCGGGGGTGGGGAGGGTGTCTTAGAGCTGATGGAGGGCAGGTCCTGGGGGCTTTGCAGGGTCATAGAGGACGACACTAGGAAGCAATCACACTTCGAATACACTTGAAAGTTCTATAAAAGCCCATCAAATTGTTGCAGAAAAGGGCTAAATGATGACTGTTTGCAATAAGATTCTTTTGGTGCTATTATCAGATTTGGTCTGTCATTAAGCACACTGCTGAATGTGTGATCAATATTTGTAATTATGTACAAATAGTCCCCGTTATAAATCAGAGTTGTTATTGCTGCCTTACGCTTTGGCTTTGGTAACAAGCCTCTTCTTGGATACTGTTCTGTTTTCCTGGTGTCAGCCCTCAGCACCATTCTCATACAAACCTACAGGTTGCAGTTAGTCGGAAGCATCTTGTTAGGAAGGGCAGACACTGTCCTCCCGACATAACTAGGGTAAAGCATCAGTACCTCTCTCCCCAGTGGAAGAATCAGGCCTCCGTCCCTAAATGCAGAATTATAGCCAGAGGCTGTGAGGTTCTGTCCAAGCCCTCATGACTTCTGCACAAAATTCTCCTAGGAACTTTGGGGCCACAGTCACTCAACTCAAAGAAAATTCTGCTTTCTTCAAGATCAAGGTGTATTAGTTAGGGTTCTCTATAGGTACAGAACTAATAGGATAGACTTATATTTGAAAGGGAGTTTATTAAGGAGAATCGACTCTCATAATCACAAGGTAAAGTCCCATGATAGGCTGCCTGCAAGTTGAGGAGCAAGGAAGCCAGTGGTGGATCAGTCCAAGTCCCAAAACCTCAAAAGCAGGGAAGCAAACAGTGTGGCCTGCAGTCTGTGGCCAAAGGCTTGGAGTGGCTGGCAGACCACCTGTCTAAGTCCAAGAGTCCAAAAGCTGAAGAACTTTGACTCTGATGTTCAAGGGCAGGAAGCATCCAGCACTAGAGAAAGAGGAAGGCTGGAAGACTCAGCAAGTCTGCTCTGGCACCCTCTCCTGTCTGCTTTATTCTAGCCGCACCGGCAGCTGATTAGTTGGTGCCCACCCAGATTGAGGGTGGGTCTACCGCTCCCAGTCCACTGACTCGATGTTAATCTCCTTTGGCAACACCCTCACAGACACACCCAGGAACAATACTTTGCATCCTTCCATCCAATTAAGTTGACATTCAATATTAACCATCACAAAGGGCATTACAACGAAGCCCAGAGCTAAAGTTAGAGTGCCTACCCCAAGTAATAATACCTGTAGCCCCTTCCGCGGGTTGGCACAGACTCTAGCCCTCAGACTAATCCTTGACTCACTTCCCCAGGTGTGGTCCTGGGCGCATATTTATCAGAATCACCTGTGTGCTTAATAAAACTGCAGCCTCCAAAGCCTCACTCAGGCCTACGGAATTCCTCTTGTGGGTGGAGTCAACCAGTCTTGCCTTCTGACAAGCACCCTGTATTAGTCTGTTTTCACATGCTGTAAAGGACTTCCCTGAGACTGAGTAATTTATCAAAGAAAGTTATAATTTACTCACAATTCTGTATGGCTGAAGAGGCCTCAGGAAACTTACAATCATGGCAGAAGGGGAAGCAGACATGTCTTACATGGGGGCAGGTGAGAGAGACGAGCCCAGGGGAACTGCCATTTATAAAACCATCAGATCTCGTGAGAACTCATTCACTATCACGAGAACAGCATGGGGGAACTGTCCCCATAATCCAATCACCTCCCACCAGGTCCCTCCCTCAACACATGGGGATTATAATTTGAGATGAGATTGGATGGGACCAGAGCCAAACTATATGACTGTCCCAGGTCAGCTTCCTAGAACCAGAGCTAAGAGGGGGATTCTTTTAACCTAATTGACTGGGGAGTATTGCCCTGTGAAGGAGAGTGAGGAAACAGGATAGGGCAGGGGAAGCAAGTTAAGCAAGGATGTGGTCCTCAGTGGAGACTGGCTCCAGCCGAGTCCCACGGGGAGCTCCAGAACACGGACTGCACCTGGTAGTTGTCCCATCTTGACACAAGGGGATAGCCTTTTGTGCCCTGTCATTGTACCCAAGCAAAAGTTATCCTCTGCTCACAAACTGCTGCCTGCAGGAGCAGGTGGTTCACGTGTTTCAGGAGTAGCCCCCTAGGCAGATAACTCACCTATGCCAGGACAGTTTAATGGAACGGCTCTAAGCCCCTAGCAGCTAACACTCACAGCAGACCTTCAGCAATCAATTCACAGCACCCCCAGGAGATTCAAGCTAGAGCAAGGTGGCTTGGCCAGTAGAGCTGAAGAAAGCCCAAAATCTACATACTTTTCCTTCTTCTCCCATGAGGAACTAGACTAACTTAGCAGCCAGCCAAGACAAAAGGGTTCTTTATGGAGTGGTGTCCTCATAATCACCTTCATTTCTTGCCCAAGGCAATCTCAGCTGCCTAAACCTGTACCACATAGGCAAGAGAATCCAGATGTTGTCATGAGCAAAGAGAGACTCCATGATAGGAAAGCCTAGATAAGGGGCCAGCACCCTGGAAGTACCCCATCCCTTCGTTATCTAGTTAGAACGATTGTCTGGCACAGTGGCTCATGCCTGTAATCCCAACATTTTGGGAGGCCGAGGTGGAAGGAGCTCTTGAATCCAGGAGTTTGAGACCAGCCTAGGCAACATAGCAAGACCCCCTCTCTACAAAATATTAAAAATTTAGTTGGGCGTGGTGGTGTACACCTGTGGTCCCAGCTAGTCGGGAGGCTAAGGTGGGAGCATCACTTGAGCCTGGCAGATGAAGGCTGCGGTGAGTCATGATCTTGCCACTGCACTTAGCCTGGGCAACAGAGTGAGACCCTGTCCCACCCCAAAAAGGATAAAGATTTTTTAAAAAGAAAGTAAAAGAGAGAGAGAGAACTGTCGTCATTGGGCAAGTAGACAGCGAAACTGATGCCAGCCACACACATAAGGCTTTGATTTGACTTCTTAGAATCAAGAGGGAAAATATTGCTCACCTCTCAATTTTATCTCAGGATTTTATCTCCTAATACTGTCCCCACAGCCTTTGCTTTTGACCCAGCACACATTAGAAGACGGCTTACTAGCTGCTGCTTCTCAGGATAAATCAGTGTGTCCAAAGCTCTGCCGTCTGCCTCCCTACTTCTTCCAAGCAACATTCATGTACCCTGTTTCCTTTCGAATCTGGCCCTGCCCAAACCCCCCTGGACACATGCCAAATTCTCCCATCGATCACGATGAGAAACCCACATACCCCACTTTGTTCTTGCCTTTGGTTCAAAATAAGTTAAAAACCGAAGACAAAGAATCTAACAGGAAATAAAAACAAAAACCCACTTTACCAAAAGAGCTGTCATTTACCCCCTGGAAGTATGAATCGCTCATGCCTTGCTCTGAATCAGGGCACTGAATAAGAAGCGCTTGTGTTAAATATATATTTCAGCTTTCCCTCAGATGACTAATGGGTGTTGTGCTGTGTTTTGTTTTGTTTTTTGTTAAACCCACAGAGATAATTATTTACTCAATAAAATTTAAACTGTTATCATAGCATAATTGGAAGCTGAGGGTAGTCATTTTCTCTTCTGCTCCCTCCCAGTTGCAGGTGACATGGTCCTATATTAGACCAACACGATTATTATTCTATATTTTGTGAAAAATTAATGGCGGGGAAATCCACAGGGTCTCATCTTCTTCAACAGCCTTCCTGCAGGTGCTTTTCAGTCCTCTCCCAAACTGAATGGCTAGCCCTTATTTCTAACTGATCTGTGTTCTCTATCCCCAGGAAAAGGGGCTGTTTTACAAGCTTACTATTCAGGGCAGAAGAGGCTGGCCATTTGTAAGTTCTCTTCTTTTTAATTTACCAGCTTTTAAGGGCTAAGAACAGTTTTGAACCATCTAAGTGAACCGCTGGGCATGTGCCCAGTGGTCAGAGGGTAACAAGATCAGGAAACATTAGGAATAGATGAAACCTGGGTGATCACAGAACACAGCCCACCTATCACGGGGTGAACTAACTAGGGATGTGTCTCAGCTGAGACCTGGGTGATCACAGAACACAGCCCTGCCCATCACGGGGGTGAACTAACTAGGGATGTGTCTCAGGTGAGACCTGGGTGATCACAGAACACAGCCCTGCCCATCACGGGGTGAGCTAACTAGGGATGTGTCTCAGCTGAGACCTGGGTGATCGCAGAACACAGCC
>PVKV010002396.1:64707-89360 GCA_004027835.1 Alouatta palliata
AAACATTAGGAATAGATGAAACCTGGGTGATCACAGAACACAGCCCACCTATCACGGGGGTGAACTAACTAGGGATGTGTCTCAGCTGAGACCTGGGTGATCACAGAACACAGCCCTGCCCATCACGGGGGTGAGCTAACTAGGGATGTGTCTCAGCTGAGACCTGGGTGATCGCAGAACACAGCCCGCCCATCACGGGGGTGAACTAACTAGGGATGTGTGTCAGCTGAGACCTGGGTGATCAGAGAACGTAGCCCGCCCATCACGGGGGCGAACTAACTAGGGATGTGTGTCAGCTGAGACCTGGGTGATCACAGAACGTAGCCCGCCCATCATGGCGGTGAGCTAACTAGGGATGTGTCTCAGGTGAGACCTGGGTGATCACAGAACACAGCCCGCCCATCATGGCGGTGAGCTAACTAGGGATGTGTGTCAGCTAGAGAGCTGGTTCAGTAGAAGGACTGATCTGTTAACGGTGGAAGGGATCCGAGTTACCCCAAGTTACACACAGTGTATCCATATGGGTCCATAGCAACTTCAGTCCTTGCCTCCTCAGAAGAAATAATTCAACTGAGGGCCATAAAGCAGAAAAGAGACAGAGGCAAGTTTCAGAGGAGGAGCAGAAGTTTATGAAAAAGGTTTTAGAACAGAAAAGAAAGGAAAGAACCCTTGGAGGAGACCCAAGTGAGCGCCTGAAGGTCAAAGAGAGAAGAGTCCCTTTAACCTCAGGCTCACCTCTTTCCCATGATTTTTCCCTTGGATGCGCTTTCCACATGTGCAATGCTTTCCTTACCCTTTGGAACTGAGCATGTGTAGTGTGTTTAAGGAGTTACACGCCTGCCCATCTGAGCCTTTTTCCTTTCTCTGGTGGCGTGTGCCCCCACCCTCCAGCATCATACTTTGCCGTTTTGTCGCTTAACATGCATGCCCAAGAAGCTGCTTCTCCCTGGGGTCTGCATCCAATTAACACTTTCTTTTCTTTTCTTTTTTTCTTTTTTTTTTTGAGACAGTCTCGCTCTGTCGCCAGGGTGGAGTGCAGTGGCTTGATCTCTGCTCACCGCAACCTTTGCCTCCTGGGTTCAAGCGATTCTCCTGCCTCAGCCTCCCAAGTAGCTGGGACTAAGGGCACATGCCTTGACACTCAGCTAATTTTTGTATTTTTAGTAGAGATGGGGTTTCACCATGTTGGTCAGGATGGTCTCGATCTCTTGACCTCATGATTCATCCACCTTGGGAGAGCGTTAGACTGAAGATCTAAAGGTCCCTGGTTTGATCCCGGGTTTTGGCCATTAACATTTTTAATGCTAACAGGTATGGACCATCCAGAGATTGTCTCTCCCTGGCTACCCAATTACCATTTTTAGAGCAGCAATGTGATAATTGCTGAACCATCACTTGATATTCCTAGTGGGTTGGGGGAGAGCCCTCTCCTGCCCTGCTGAGGCCTAACTACCTAGAACAGATCTAGACCCAGACTGAGTAATGGCCCCTCTCCTGGAGCTCCTGCACGGTGTCCCACCCTGCATATGGCCTTTTCCCAGGCAGCTCCGTGGGGCTCTCAGAAGAGCCTGATTTAGGAATGGACCATCTTTCTGGGGTGACTGAGTTTCCACACAGCATCCTGGGAAATGTGATATCCAGGGAACAAGTTAATCTTTATTTCCGGTATATCCCATAAATCGCTCTAGTTGATCAAAATATGGTTCTGGAATCATGAAAATAAAGTCTAAGTGTGGTACATGTCATGAGAATACAAAATGGTACTTCTTGAAACCCATTTTATTTTTTAAATTTATTTTTTTAGTTTTTTAAGATGTGCACTTTTATTCAACTGGTCTCCCGTCGGTGTACAGGTAAGCACTGGCTGCCTCCACTCACTCCCAGGGAGACTGAAAGGCTTCACACACCTCAAGCTGGGGAACAAAAAAGGGGTAGCCACAGAGGCTGATCATTCAAAATAAAAAAGTATTGAGGCGAAGATTAAAAAATTTTTGCATTACATAATTTACATGAAGCAATGCTATCACCTACCCTGTGTGGACTTAAGAGAGGACTGGGACATTCTCCTTAGATAGAAGTGGGGTGGCTTTTAGGTGGGCAAGGGACTTCCTATAACAATGCATCTATGGTATTTGGAATGATCGTTAAAAAAAAGAACAACGTACAATCAAAGTCCTTGGCCACACTGTCGAACTTTGGGGGATTGCTCATTCCAATTGACTGCTGTCGCCTTCACCATTTTGGTTTTTAAATCCCGAGTCAAGCCAAAGCAAAAACAAACAACAACAAAAAACCCAAACTCCCCCCCAAAAAATCCAAAGCCACGCCAATCCGCTCCAGTTTGTCAGGAAAGGGTGTAACGCAACTAAGTCACATCTGCTTAGAGGCATTTGTGGTGGACGACAGAGGGGCTGGACTCGTCATACTCCTGCCTGCTGATCCACATCTGCTGGAAGGTGGACAGCGAGGCCAGGATGGAGCTACCGATCCGCACGGAGTACTTGTGCTTGGGAGGAGCAATGATCTTGATCTTCACCGTGCTGGGCGCAGGGGCGGTGATCTCCTTCCGCATCCTGTCGGTAATGCCAGAGTACATGGTGGTACCACCAGACAGCACTGTGTTGGCGTACAGGTCTTTGCGGATGTCCATGTCACACTTCATGATGGAGTTGAAGGTAGTTTTGTGGATGCCGCAGGATTCCACACCCAGGAAGGAAGGCTGGAAGAGTGCCTCGGGGCAGCGGAACTGCTTGTTGCCGATGGTGATGACTTGGCCGTTGGGCAGCTCATAGCTCTTCTCCAGGGAGGAGCTGGAGGCTGCCGTGGCCATCTCCTGCTCAAAGTCCAGGGCGACATAGCACAGCTTCTCCTTGATGTCATGCACGACTTCCCAGTTGGCCGTGGAGGTGGAGCTGTAGCCACTCTCAGTGAGGATATCCATGAGGTAGCCAGTCAGGTCCCAGCCAGCCAGGTGCAAATGTAGGATGGCGCGGGGGAAGGCATACCCCTTGTAGATGGGCACAGTATGGGTGACCCGGTCACCGGAGTCCATCAGGATGCCAGTGGCACAGCCAGAGGTGTACAGAGGCAGCATGGCCTGGATGGCCACATACATGGCTGGGGTGTTGAAGGTCTCAAACATGGTCCACCTTTTCATGCTTGCCTTTGGAGTTCAGGGGGCCTCAGTCATCAGTACCCAGCTCGTTGTAGAAGGTGTGATGGCAGATCTCCATGATCTCCCAGTTGGTGATGTTGCTGTGCTTGATGGGGTACTTCACGGTCAGGAAGCCTCTCTTGCTCTGGGCCCTCATCACCCTTTTAGGAGTCCTTGGGACCCATGCCCACCATCACATGCTAGTGCCTGGGCACCCTACGATGGAGGGGAAGACAGCTCGGTGAGCATTGTTGCCCACCAAGCCGGCCTTGCACATGCCGGAGCCATTTTTGACAGCAAGCGTGATGATATATATCATCATCCATGGTGAGCGGCGGTGGGTGTGGACGGGTGGCGGAGTGGCTGGGGTGAGGCTCTGTGCTTGTGGGGCAGATGCGGTCTTGGCAATCTAGAACACATTTTAGCTGGTAGCAACAATTGAGCCAGGTTCTGTGCCTCTGTTTAGCACCTTCTGTTTATGAGATGGGGAGTACAGCCTACCAGGCAGTCACAAGACTTCAATCTACCCAGGTCAGCTGACTCTGTGTGTCATGGCATGAAATATGAATATACTGCCTTTCTTCGAAACCTGCACCTGGAGGCCTCAGTGCCTTCTATTCCAACTCAGAGACCACCTTCTACCATCTGCATTTTATCCTCTGCAGGTTGAATGGCTCCCATGGCAGCCGGTGCAGACATTTCTCCGTTCGGTGGCGCCTCTGATTGGTTCTTAGGACTAGGAACCAAGAGGCAAATACACTAGGCACCAGCGGGCTTTGTCCCAGAGAAGATGGCAGGAACAGGACACTAGTGTCAGATGCTCTGCCCGGCCACCTGCTCAGCTCGCTCCTGTGGATCACACCATTCTGCATCTTCCCAAATGCCACCCAGGGGACCAGGTGACTGCTGTGCCTAGAATCTCTCAGTCCTCTGAAAATGGCTTCTTCCCTGGCCACCAAACGGGAGTAAACAATGCCATGGAGATCAAAACCATCATCAACGAGGACACTTGCTAATTGGGAAAGGTATTTTTCTTTTTTGAGATGGAGTTTCACTCTTGTTGCCCAGGCTGGAGTGCAGTGGCGCGATCTCTGCTCACTGCAACCTCTGCCTCCCAGGTTCAAGTGATTCTCCTGCCTCGGCCTCCCAAGTAGCTAAGATTATAGGCATCCACCACTACACCTGGCTAATTTTGTATTTTTAGTAGAGATGGGGTTTCACCATGTTGGCCAGGCTGGTTTTGAACTCCTGACCTCAGGTGATCTGCCCGCCTCAGCCTCATAAAGTGCTGGAATTACAGGCGTGAGCCACCCTGGCCAGAAAAGGTATTTTTTTTTTACCAAAGAGGGTAAAGAACTATTGATCAGCTAGTAATTTAAGTCTATGTAAACATACAACATGGGTCGCTAATGCTTTTCTTTTTTTCTTTTTCTTTTAAGATGAAGTCTTGCTCTGTCGCCAGGCTGGAGTGCAGTGGTACAATCTCAGCTCACTGCAACCTCTGCCTCCCCAGTTCAAGCGATTCTCCTGCCTCAGCCTCCCAAGAAGTTGAGACTACAGGTGCACACCACCATGCCCAGCTAATTTTTGTATTTTTAGTAGAGACTGCATTTCACCATGTTGGCCAGGATGGTCTCGATCTCTTGATCTCGTGATCTGCCCATCTCAGCCTCTTAGAGTGCTGGGATTACAGGTGGGAGCCACTGCACCTGGTCAAGTTGCTAATGCTTTTCTATTATTTTCAGTAATAATTATAAATTAAGGCAAGAAGATTTGAGGATTTTTCTCCCTGAAGATGAAATATGGGTTGTGTTCAGAAGCTCTCAAAAACTAGTAAGAAGTATTATGTTGAAAATATATCAAACTATGGGAAAAAGTCCCTTCGTGTTAATTGTTAAAGTCATTTTCTCAGGCAAAATGCCCTGATGAACTGAATCCTCCCACCCATGATCATGCATGTGATGTAAAGTACCTGGTGACTGAGCCTGTTGGAGGTCAGCTTCCCCAAGGTGTAAAGAAAGAGATCAGTCCCCGCCCCCAGCCCGCCCCATGGGCTTTCTTACTGCAACCATTGCTTACAAAAAGGGTTTGGTAATTTTATGTTTTTATGACCCCGTTTCCAGCACCAAGTGGCCTATGGTTGCCCCCATTTTTCTTGGGTCATTTGCTTGGCTGCTGAGCTGACAAGGCTGCCATGGGCCTTCCGTTTACATTCAGAGTCACTGACGCGCCATAGCAGCCAGTTTAGAGAACGGGCTCAGCCTCATTTGAGCAACAACGTAGCTGCTGGGTGCCTGGATCCTACAGCTGCTTTGTGGGTGAAGCCGTGCCTCAGTTTCCTCATCTGTAATATGAGGGTACTTATACCTACTGTCTTGGATTGGGTTTCCTGTCTCCCAAGGGCAGGACCTGAGTGAAGACTTGGGAGCAGGTGTATTATTTGGACAGGGTATTAGTTTGCTATGGCTGCCGGAAACGATGATCACAAACTGGGTAGCTTGAAATAACAGAAATGTATGTCCCAGAGTCTTGGAGGTCAGACATCCAGTATCAAGGTGTTGGCAGAGTCACGCTCCTTCGGAAGGTCTTAGGGGAGAATCTTCCCCTGCCTCTTCCGTGGTGCGCCTGGGCTTGGAGCTGCGTCCCTCCAGTCTCTGCCTCTGTTGCCACACGGCCTTCTTCTCCATGTCTCTTATAAGGACACTGTCATTGGATCCAGGGCCCACCTGACTCCAGTGTGATCTCATCTCCAACCTTAATTACATCCGCAAAGACCCTGTTTCCAAATGAGACTGTAATCTGAGGTTCTGGGTGGACACGGAATTTTGGAGGAATGCAACTCAGCCCAGTACAGGGCTCGTGGCTCCTTTCTGGTCCTAATCCCAGACTTACCCCATGTTGACCTTTAAGATGGACTGACTTAACAGATAGGGGACGTGGACATCCTAGGAGGGATAAAGAGCATGGCTGGTGCTCAGGGTTCCTCCCTCACCACTCACCCTGGCCGAAATGTCCCCATGCATCATTTCCAAGCAACTTGACTCCGCCTTCAAGACTCAGTTGTCCCAGACACAGGAAGGATCTTCAAGACAGCTGCAATTCTCAAGGTGATGAACCATGTGAGGGTCTTTTACTGGGGGAGGGCTTCACAAAGAATCTCTGCCCAGGAATCCTAAGAGGGATTCAGGAAGGAGTGCCTTACCAATGAAATAATTTTCAGTCAACTGCTGCCGCTTCTGCCAAGGTTTGACAGACTTCAGGGGCGTAACTTGTTTCCAGCCGTGCTGGGAACTGCCTTGCAGCGTGTTGCCCCTAGCCCTTGTTTGGGGGGTGAGGTGGGGGCATGAATGGAGAGAAGAGTAAGGTCACCAGGCTGCAGCTCCCTGAAAGGGCAAATAACCTGAATTTCACATTCCCTGGAATAAGGAGCCTGAAATGTATAGCAGGGACAGCAAATCAAATTTGGCCCGCAAGCTGAAATTCCCTGTCAGATACGTGTCTGGGCAGAGTGCTGGATTAGGGAAGATTCCGAGGCTCATCTGGACTAAGTGGGCAGAGCCGTGATGGAATGGAAACATGCCAGACATCCCCAGGGACTCCTCAGGGCACGTGCCACCAGTGTGTCATCCCTGGTGAACAGCTTTTTTTTAGGACAGCTTTCTACATGCGTTGTTGCCAGACACAGGTGAAAAATGAAAAACATGCAAATAAACAAAGTCATAGAAACGAGCTGTTTCCATGCTGTTACTCTTTGCCATATTTCTAAAGACATCTGGTTACTCAATGTAAAACCTTGTGATTTTTGAATCATAAATTTTCAGCGGCAAGGCACTGGGTCTATTTATACTCTGTAGCTGAGTGCATGCCCGCTATCAGTTGTGTAACCAGGATTGCTGGGCCAGGGCCAAGCCTGAGCTCAGCTAGCTGGAGCTGGGGTGGGTAAGTGAGTAAGAAGTGGGGGGTGAGGGTGTTCTAGTCCCAGTTCTGCCCCAAAGGGCTGCCACATCGCCTTAGGTGGTTCATTCCAGGCTTAGGCATCTCAGCTTCCCTGTCTCTAAAATGGGAATAACGATTCTGCCCCATCCTGCATCACAAGTTGGAGTGAGATGGTGTGAGGAGTGTGTGGAATGGAAGCGTGGCCCCGGGCCCAGCCGGCGTTGTCCTTTAGAACTCACTCCTGCACATTCTGAGGGCAGTGCCATAACAAATAAGAATGTTTGCATGGGGCGGGCATTGCCTAGGAAATCCGGCTCTGATCGTTAAAGACATCTGGAAGTCTCTGGGGCCTAATGGTTCTGAGGATGCCAAACAAGGAAACATGACCAGCTAAAAAGTCAGCAGTGGCCCCCAGATGGGGACAGGAATGGCTTGCGGCCACGCCTGAGCAAGGCACAGCTGTTTCAGGAGCCGAACTTTCACTTCCTTGATATCATCTGCAGCAGCCTGGGATGGCCCCGCCAAGGCCATCTGACCTCCCAGCCCCACCCTGAAGGGGCCTGAGAAATCACTCAGTTAAATGTTTGCCTGTTTACTTGTTTTTGTTTGTTTGTTTTTGAGATGGAGTGCAGTGGTGTGATCTCGGTTCACTGCAGCCTCTGCCTCTTGGGTTCAAGCAATTCTCTCACCTCAGCCTCCAGAGTAGCTGGAATTACAGGCGCCCACCACCGTGCCGGCTAATTTTTGTATTTGTCGCAGAAATGGGATTTCTCCGTGTTGGCCAGGCTGGTCTCAAACTCCTGACCTCAGGTGATCTGCCTGCCTCGGCCTCCCAAAGTGCTGGGATAACAGGCATGAGCCATCGTGCCCGCTTTGTTTGTTTTTAATGAGGAAGCAGAAGGAAAGTCATTTTTGCAAGGATCCCAAAGCTAATTAGCAGCTGAAAGGAGACAAGGACTCTACTTCCCAGATGCCAGGGATAAGAGTACACAGGGAGCCAGAGGGAAGCCCAGGAAAGAACCCTCTTCTTCCCCAGCAAGAGCTGGGTTTGAGGCCGGGCGCGTTGGCTCACACCTGTAATCCCAGCACTTTGGGAGGCGGAGGTGGGGGGATCACGAGGTCATGGCCAACATGGTGAAGCCCCATCTCTACTAAAAATACAAAAAAGAAAAAAAAATTAGCTGGGCGTGGTGGTAGACCCCTGTAATCCCAGCTACTCAGGAGGCTGAGGCAGGAGAATCGCTTGAGCTTGGGAGGCGGAGGTTGCAGTGAGCAGAGATCACACCACTGCACTCCAGCCTGGGCGACACAGGGAGACTCCATCTAAAAAAAAAAAAAAAAAAAGCTGGGCTTGAGAGACAAGAGGGGTGTGTTGCTGGTGGGTTCCTTCCTAGCTAAAGAAGTCGTCGCTTGAGCAGGAAAAAAAAAACCTGTGAGATTTCCAGTTTTAAATCTATTCAATCCAGTCAGTAATGGAATCAGTAAGAATTCTTACGACGGTCAGAAGTTATGACAGCAGAAGGGTTGGATGTTTCTGAGATCTAAGCTATGCACAGGAAGCCAGTGAATGTTGTGGTGAAAGGCTACAGTAGAATAAGCTCTATGGTAGAGCAGGGAAGGCAGTGGACCCAGTCTGCCCTGGTGCAGGCAATGACAGGGGACATTATCTGCAGAGAATTTAACAACAAGAATAAAACCCTCTAAACGCTGCTCCACTGGCTGGCAATTCTGAATAATGTTAGTGACACAGTACTCCTCTGTCGTCATCTTTTGTTGGTCTAAGTTCTAAACAACTGTGGTTACTGTTGAGTTTAATGGTATAGGCTTCAGCTTAAATTAGCACATTTTTACCGTTTATCCTTTAGTAAACATTGTATTCCACATGGAAGTTAACTTGGCTGTCAGTTCACAAGGACTCACTACTCGTGTCTGTTCCAGACAGTGGATGAGATGCAGACAATGGGAGTGCCTGTAGACAGAGACAGGGAACTTGAGTGACTTTAATTCTGTCATCCTCTGCAACTTCTGCAACCAGGCAAAAATATTTTCAGACTGTCAGAATGCACCTTGAACAGGTACAAGAAGCTTTAAACTTGTTCCTTGCAGATCAGCACAGAGAAATGTGAAGGGGGGGCTGTTACCACTACCAGAAGAAAAGGTGATTGTCGGGGAGAAAATGGACAGTTACATAGAAAAGAGAATCAACCGTCAAAGAAGAAACGCTGGAAGAAATGGCCCAGGGTGCCAGTCTTAAATTGCCAGAAGTTTCAGGGGCAATGTTTGGATACCTCAGGCAATTTTACCAGGAGCTGAACAGAACATAACGGTTTAAGTAAGTCCCTGTCTGCTGTCATTCAGCTGCTTGCTCTGATTTTTGCAGAAGAAAAACTTGAAAACCAAATGTAAGAGAAACTCACATTTCCCAGCGATGGTTTTCTTAGTGAAAAATGTTCAACTGTGGAGACATTTGAAAGCTGCTGGAATAATCCATCCTCAAGAAACAAAGACATGAAGTGTATTGCCATTTCTGGAATTTTTTTGTGCAGTGGGATCTGCAAATTTATCCTTATGTTTATGACTTTTCGGAACTTCTTGTATGCTTTTGGCTATGGGCCAAAATATCCCATAGCAGATATTTGCCACCTGCTTCTCTTCTTGGTTGACAAAAACGAGTTTGTTGAATCCTGTGAGACACAAGGACCTTGATTCTTGTGGAAATGTCAGCTTCTACTCTGACGTTCTCTTGTTTTCACCCAAGTCCACTCCTTGGCAGGACTGTGGAATCTGGAACATTTATCTTTGCAGGCTTCCCGTGGGCCCCTTCTCTCTAAAAGAAGGAACTTAATTCCTGCTGCCTCCCAGGCTCTCTTCCTCTGGCTCCTTATCAAATCTTCACCCTTAGAGGCTGTGGGACACAGTGGAGAAAGCAAGCCTCCTGGGGGTGCAATGAACCTCGTTTTGTTCATCCTGGCTCTGTCACTTACTGGCTGTATGGCCTAAGGCAATTCATTCTGAGCTTCGATGTTTCTATCTGTAAAATGTGGTGTATAGGCTAGGCCTAGCGGCTCATGCCTGTAATTCTAGCATTTTGGGAAGCTGAGGTGGGCGGATCACTTGAGGTCAGGAGTTTGAGACCAGCCTGGCCAACATGGTGAAACCCCGTCTCTACTAAAACCACAAAAAAAAATTTAGCCAGGCATGGTGGTAGGCACCTGTAATCCCGGCTACTCAGGAGGCTGAAGTGGGAGAATCACTTCAACCCAGGAGGTAGAGGTTGCAATGAGCTGAGATCGTGCCACTGCACTCCAGCCTGGGTGACAGAGCAAGACTCAGTCTCAAAATAAAATAAAATAATAAAATAAAATGTGGATGATAGCAGGTTGTGAGAGTTACATGAGTAAACACATATACAGGACTTCCAAGTTTCTGCCCTACAAGGACCAAGGCTATGCACTCTTGAAGTCGATGTTCTCTTGACAAAATTTCTGGTACCAGCCAATAATGGAGTTGCAAGGTATTTGAAGGGCAACCAGTTGTCTGTTTGGAAAGATCTACTCTGCTCTGTCAAAGAATTTAGCAATTGGTATGAAGTGTTGGCCTTCCCACCATGGACCCACGTTAAGCTATAATCAGAGTTTCATTTTGGTGCCCGCTCTAAACGTGCCGTTCATAGCTAGCTGCACTGAGGATTGTGAGGTTTTGTTCCTGCCCCATGAGAAGAAGGCTTCAGATCACTGGCAGTGCTCGCTATGAAAAGGGATCAGGGAAGCGGGTCAGTGGAGCTCCGGGTTTGTTCTGGCTGTTTTGGCCTCTCAGCTGTCAAAGCCAAACCTGTGTCCTAAGGCCACCCTTTCCTTGCATGCTTGACACAGGTGTGGAATAAAACCTGGTTATTTAAGGAAACATATACAGTCGGCTGGTTCGGATCCAGA
Organism: Alouatta palliata; assembly: GCA_004027835.1. NCBI lineage: Eukaryota > Metazoa > Chordata > Mammalia > Primates > Atelidae > Alouatta > Alouatta palliata. Next base: position 75,730 of record PVKV010002396.1, read on the forward strand.
TAATGTTTTCCTTGAGCCAGGGTCATCATTTGAGAGGTGGGGGCCAGGCCAAACCTTAAAGAGCTGTTTCACAACTCTGACAACTGGCAAGGAGGAAAGAAATTGGTAAACGATGTTTAAAAAATATGTGAAATGCCAAGCATTCTGTGTTTAATTCATAGCATTTATTTTTGGGTATTTGCTGCCATTTTTCAGGAATTCCAATAGCAAGTACCCAGTTGTTCCAAACCTCCACCCTGGTGCTCTGGAAATTCATGCTTCCAGCAGCCTCCAGGAGAATGGAGTAAACCAGGGCAGGACTTGCCCAGGAAGCCCCACATGTTAGGACTGATAGTTAATGACCCTCTGCTGCAACTGACCCCAGAAGAGAGCAGCTTCTGTCCGGGCCAAAAGACCTGCATCCACGGCACTTCCGTGGGCTGCCCCCAACCCCCAAGATCTCTTACATCTTTTAATGGCCAGCTAAGGGCCTGTTATTTTTAATTGCAGTTTAACCTTTCTTGAGCTTCTTTGTTTGAATTTCTACCACATCCTAGAATTTTTAAAAAATAGTAATCAATGGACTCATTTTAATGCAAGAGGACTCACACTTATTTGCTCCAAACTATATTCTTTGTACACTCAGAGATTACTCACTGCATCTGATAGTCTGAAATTTGGTAAAATGAATAATCAGTCCCTGATTTTCAAAATTAATCATAATTTTCAGGGATTTGCAAACTTCAAGTATAAGCCTTTCAAGTCTTCACCTCTGAAGACTCTCTGACAAAATTCGTCTATCTCTGATCATTTCAATGCCCCTCTCCTGCTTTCCCTTGCTCTGTTATAAATTTCTGGAGGTGTGGAGAACAGAAGTGAAGACTCCCTGAGTGGTGGATACCTGTATGCCATGGGATGAGCCTTCTTCTCATTGTAAGCAGAAGTACCAAGGACACAGTGGTTAGTTCTCTTCCTCTTCCACCTTTCTTGGAAGAAAGTAAGTCCAGCTTCCCTTGAGGAACATCTAAATCAGGCCTCTTTTACTCAGAATGTCGTCTGAATTAGAGAAAATGGATGGACCCATATTGGAAGATTTTGGCAAATAAATTGTTTCTGCAGATTGGGATTCCTTGTGAAATTTCCTCAAAACACACAGGAAGCTTTGAGAGTATAGTCCTAGCTCCGGGGGCTTTGCTAGAGCAACCACAGAAGGTGTTTGTACCCTGGGTTAGAAGCATCGGTCTTGGGTGGATTTTGGGACATGGCAGACTAGACTTCAAGCCTCAAGGCTGGCGGCCTCCACCTGTCCTGAGAAAGCACTGTTTCTTTATTATAGCAATGCAAATTCTGACTCTGCTCTGCAGGAATAGTTATCTTAGCCTGATTTCTACAAACTGAGCCTGAGGCAAAATTCATGTGTGAATACGGTTTTTGAGGAGTGTCTTAGTTCATTCAGGCTGCAATGACAAAGTACCATAAACTGTGTAGCTTATAAACAACAAAAATGTATTTCTCCCCATGCTAGAGGCTGGGAAGTCTAAGATCAAGGTGTCGGTAGATTTGGTGTCTGGTGGGGGCCCACTTTCTTATTCATAGATGGCATCTTTTAGCTGTGCTCTCACATGGTAGAAGAGGTGAACAAGCTCCCTTGGGCCCATTTTATAAGGCCTATTTTGTGACCTCCTCACCTCCCAAGAAGCCCCACCTCATAATACCACACTTCTGGGGTTAGGATTTCAACATAGTAATTTTGAGGAGGACACAAACATTCAGACTATATAGCAAGGTATACAGGAAAAGCAAAGAAAACGTGAGAAAAAGAGAGAAAGTAAGAGGAGTAAAGATTCAAGAGAATGTGTTACTAAAATGGGTGCCACTTTATACCAAGGGCATTGATTGCCCAGGGTCAGCCTGATGTCTTCCAAAAGGCTACATGAGTGACAGTGTCTTAGGATAGTCCATTCAGGGGGAAGGAAGAAGGGAGAAATATTTACCTGCTGGATTTTGTGGCCCGTTGGTCAAAAGTTTGCCTCATGGGTCCTAACTCCCTGATCCTATGCTTTACATAAACACAGGTGCCAAGCACATTCCCTGGCATCTCAGCAGTAACAAAGAAGCCCCAAGGCTTAAAAGAAAGGCATGGGAATGGGGCAAAACAGAGTTATTGTGTATACGTGAGGTGACAGTCTCTGCAGCTGAAGGCAAGCTCACAGCCAGGGTTTCAGATACATGGGTAACCAAGAGCATATAAGGTATTATCTGAGAGGTGACTAATCCGGGGTATTATTTTAGGACTTTTCCACTATGTGTCTCTGCTTCTTGAGACTGTATTATGAACTTCCATCTCAACTAACACAGACGGCCATTATAACGCCATAATTCTGGAGGGTCACTCTCTGGAATGAACTTCATAGCCACGATGTTGAAAGACCAATCAGAATGTCTTTGTGCTGAGACTCTGGGATGTACGAGGTACAAGTCAGTTAACAGTGGTCCTCAGCGCTTCCTACCCACTTGTCTCCCCTGGAGGCGGAATCTTGGAAGAATCACTGATTACAGACACTCTTCAGCTTATAATGGGGTTATGTCCTGATAGCTCCCTGGTAATTCAGTCAAAAATATTATAAGTCAAAAATATCATAAGTTGAAAATGCATTTAAAATAAATTTACCAATAAATCTATGGTAAAGTTGAAAAATTGTGTCAGACCATCACAATGCGGGACCATCTGCACTTTGTCCTCACTGCAGTGGTGTTTTTGAATTCACTGGATCACTGTTAAGGCCTTCTCAGATGTGAGTGCTCCAGGGATGGAGGGCTTCCTGAGTGGAACCCTGAACATCAATCACCTCAGCTTTTAGGGTAAAGTGAAGGGCAGGGTTGTCCTGTGGAGTGATTTCAGGGGCAAGGAAGATCACTGCCTTTCTAAACACCTCTGCCATCTTCTTGGTAAGGAGTAATTGAGGAAGAATCATGTATTTACAGAAAGAACAGTGCACCAATGTCCCCTACCTTAAAGTGACTGATGATCAATTTTTATTTTCTGGATATCAAGTTTTAATAGGAAAAAGAGAATAAAATGGGGGCCTGCAACTTAGATGAGAGAAGAAAGAAAGAGATACAGATAAGGAGACCGACAGCACGCGATGTCAGACTCGTGTATTTCACAGTTCCATTTGGGTGGCTCAGAAATTGCAGCCCCTCTGAGGCTGAAGGGCCCAGGTTATTCTGGGGAAGTTAGCACACTTAGCTTTGTTTTTTTGTGTCCTTTCCCAGAGCCACTCAAGAGGCAAATCAGAGGGCAACAGGAGACCCCATGTTCCCTTTCCCACTGTTCCTGAGTCAATCATCAACTTTTTCTTTTAAGAGACAGGATCTCGCTGTGTCACCCAGGCTGGAGTGCAGCGACGCGATCATAGCTCACTGTAGCCTCAAACTCCTGGGTTCAAGCGATCCTCCCACCTCAGCTGGGACTGTCAGTATGTGCCACTCCCAGCTAATCTTTTTTTTCATTTTTGTAGAGATGGGATCTCACTATGTTGCCCAGGCTGGTCTCGAACTCGGCCTAAACCACTCCTCCTGCCTTGGCCTCCCAAAGCATTGGGATTACAGGCATAAGCCACAGCGTCTTGCCTGTAATCAACTTTGAAGACAGTGAAAATAGTGATGATAGCACTTGCCGTAGCTGTGCCTGTGGCATAAATCTATACCAAAGTATTTAGCAAGTGTACTTTGGTGATCCGTGTGTAATAATTGCAGTAATATATTGGAGGAAGTCCTCCAAACTTCCAAGAATAGCAGCAAGAAATGCAGCAAGAGTTCTTCACTGAGGATCTGCTAAGGGCCACGCCTTTTGCTGGGAAGTTTCACGTTTCATTTTCAAGCCTCACCATAGCACCACAAGGAAAGAACTATATTTTTCCAAGTTACAGCTGAGGACAATGAGAATCAGGAGAATGGCACGAAGCTGGTGTTTAACAGAAACTTTGCCACTTACAAAAACCAAACTCCTCTATAGACAATGTAAACTGGAAATCTCTTTTAAGGCATAAAGAAAGGGCAGCCTGAGAGGGCCTCTCAGAGTTTTATTACCATTGAGCCCCTGTGGTTTTGCCCCCATGTTTAAACACAGCGATTTTGATGGGAAAAGTTGGTTCAGGTTCTTTCTTCTGTCTTGAGTATTTCAACTGGAAATGCACTTGATCCCATCACAGTGTCAAAACCATCCTGTCCTTCTCAGCTGTCCACTCTCTGAGGCTGTTACCTGGCAAAGACTGTCCAGCCAGTGCCAGGCGGCATCCACAGATGAGGGTCTGCAGTGCCTTCTCTGCCCACCTGACCTACTGGCTGTGCCGAGGACCAGACTAACCTTGATTGTCTGTTACTTCCTATATTCAGCCCCAAAGCCCCGCGAGCCTCCACATAATCATTTTCTCACCTGTTGCCATCTAATTTGACAATTTGGTCATGTGTTTATTGCAAGCTCTTTTTCTTTTTTTAAACCTTGAGGGAGGGAGGTAGAAAGAATTTGTGATCTCATTAATGAGGGAAGCAGTAGGAAGTTCTGTCTAATCTAAAAATTAAGTCAAATGTGAAGGGTAAGTAATATTGTCTTCTAAATCTGCCTTCTGGAGCTTCTCCCTCATTCTGGGATTTTGCTCCTGTAATTGCTGGATACTAAAGGAAGGTGCAAGAACCTTGGCCGGACCTTAAGTGGAGCTCCATCTAGTGGGATCATTCTTAACTACAAGCAGGATGCTGCCAAGGGAGTCCCTTTTGCCTAAGTGGCCTGGCATCTGCCTCTTATTTTAGGCGCTGAGTCAATAGGATGATGGAGCATTTCCTAAATCCGAATAAGCCAAGGTAAAACACCACGGATTTAAACAGGACACATGTGAATTGAGCAAGGATATTTTGAAGCCCAATAACTTGAGTTTCGTTTACTCTTGAATGGAGAAAAGAGAGTGGACGCTGGTGGAGTTCCTGGCAGCTGGGAAAACAGCCGCGAAGGAGGGGAGAGACGAAGACACGTCTCCCTGAAAACAGAAGCAGGCTTCAGAAACCGGCTCTCAGCCCTGCAGAGAGGAAAATCCTGTTTCTTCCCACCCAGGTGGGACCAGCATTGCAGAGATCCTAAATGTTTTCATTTTTTCCTCTTCATCTGTTACTCATTGTGGCCTGAACACAGATGATGTCAATCCCCTCACCCCTCTGGTGTAGAGGCAGCCTGCTATAATTTTATATGGTGAGAATTTCAGGAAATTAAAAACTGTTCAGATCAACATTCACTATTCAGGCACACTGTCACTTCTCTCTGCTGGGAAGAGTGGATCCTTTTCCTAGACTGCTATAGCAAAGCACCACCAACGGGGTGGCTTGAAACAATAGAAATTTACTCTTTTTTTTTTTGAGACGAAGTTGCGCTCTGTCGCCCAGGCTGGAATGCAGTGGTGCAGTCTCGGCTCACTGCAACCTCCGTCTCTGGGGTTCAAGCGATTGTCCTGCCTCAGCCTCCAGAGTAGCTGGGATTACAGGCACCTACCAGCATGCTCGGCTAATTTTTGTATTTTTAGTAGAGACAGAGTTTTGCCATGTTGGCCAGGCTGGTCTCAAACTCCAGACCTCATGATCCGCCCACCTCAGCCTCCCAAAATGCTAGGATTACAGGCGTAAGCCACCATACTCGGCTAGAAATGTATTCTCTCATAGTTCTGGGGTGGGGGCAGAAATCTGAAATCAAGGTGTCAGGAGGGCCATGTTCTTTGGGGAGAATCTTTTTTTTTTTTTTTTTAATTTTTTAGAGATGGAATCTCACTCTGTCACCTAGGCTGGAATACAATGGCATGATCTCAGTTCACTGTAACCTTGGCCTTGCGAGTTCAAGCAATTCTCTTGCCTCAGCCTCCCGAGTAGCTAGGATTACAGGCGCCCGCCACTACACCCAGCTAAGTTTTGTATTTTTAGTAGAGACAGGGTTTCACCATGTTGGTCAGGCTAGTCTTGAACTTCTGACCTCAGGTGATCTGCCTGCCTCAGGCTCCCAAAGTGCTGAGATTACAGGTGTGAGCCATTGTGCCTGACCTAGAAATTTATTCTCTCATAGTTCCGAGGGCTAGAAGTCTGAAATTAAGGTGCCAGCAGGGCCATGTTCTTTTTTTTTTTTTTTTTTTTTTTCTGAGTCGGAGTCTTGCTCTGTCGCCAGGCTGGAGCACAGTGGCGCAGTCTTGGCTCACTGCAACGTCCGCCTCCCGGGTTCAAGTGATCCTTCTGCCTCAGCCTCCTGAGTAGCTGGGACTACAGGCACGTGCCACCATGCCCAGCTAATTTTTGTATTTTTAGTAAAGACAGGGTTTCACCACATTGGCCAGGATGGTCTCAATCTCTTGACCTCATGATCCACAGCAGGGCCATGTTCTTTGGTGAGAATCTGTTCCCAGACTTGCTCCTAGTTTCTGTGTTATGGGCAATCCTTGGCTTGTAGATGCCTCTGTCATCACGCAGTTTCCTCTGTCTTCATATCGTCTTCCCTCTGTGCATGTCTCTCGTCTCTACTCTTCCTATATTACACCAGTCGTAATGGGTTGGGGCCCAGCCTACTTCAGGTGAACCCATCTTAATTTATATCTTGATTCCACCTGCAAAGATCCAAGTTCCAAAGAAGGTCACATTTACAGGTACTAGGAAAGGTACTAGGGATTCAGACATATCTTTGGAGGGATGCATTCATCCCACGAGAAACAGGAATGGACAACAGCACACAAGAAAAAACAAAACAAAACTACAAGCTCACACCAGTCAGCAGGCTGTGGGAGAGGAGATTTGCAGTAGGGACTCCGCAGTCCTGGCATTCACCATCTCACTGAGTTCCTGCCTCCCATTGACCCGAATCTCCATTATATGAGTCAATGTGGGCAACACCAGACGAGACCATGACATCTTATACTGAACGTTATCTTACTGGGATTAGAAAAATATTTCAAAGATGGGACTTTTCCCTAGAAAGGCAATAAAGGTCCATCATTCATTTGGAACCTCTTCCAGTTTATATCTGTCGCAAACTCACTGCCTTTTATTTGTAGTGGGTGTAGAGGAAATAACTGTAACCATCTTAACACTATCTGTGCATTTCCACTGAAATGGAAAGTCAACCTCAAATATATAGGAACTTTCTTCTGAGTCGTCTTATCCAGGACATCTCCTTATTTATAACACATTATTTACTCAACAGGTAATTAAATAAATCCTATGGCACTAAAGTATATACTAAATACTCTGATTCCATATGCTTTTGCAATGCATGTTGCCTTGGTGCTGACAACACATGCATGTTTGTCAAGTAAGTTCTGACCTTAGAGGAAATGTATGCATCAAGTAAGTTCTGAACTTACAGAAAATACTTTACACCTTTTTTTAAACAGACGTAATAATAATACCTGTCACTTACTGCCTGGCCGGTATGTGCCAGACACTGGGCTAGCTTATATGCATTATTTTATTTAATCTTTAAAATAAACTTATGCTGTATTATTATTATTCCCATTATAGATGAAGAAGCTAAGACTTCAATAACTAAGCATCTTGTCCCAAATCACATAGCTTTTTATTGGTGGAGCTGGAATTTGAATCCAAATTTATGATTCCAAAGCTCACATTAGACCGCCTTCATGGAATGTTTTCCATTGGCAGATTTTCCCTGACCATCCAGTTCTTTTTTCTCTTGGCAGTCTTTGACTCACAAGAAAAGCAGCCCAGATTTAGCTGCATAAACCATCAAGTAAGAGTCCAAACCCATTTCCACGGGCCCTCATTTTGCTTTTGACCACTAGGTGGAGATATGCCTATTTTCTCTCCAAACCATCTTGAACTCTTTGCCAAATACATTCGTGAACTCATCACCCCTTTTTGGGCCCCTCAAAGTCCAGATGGATGTAGAAGTAGAACCAGATTACTAGTGAGTCAGAACACACAGAACTGGGTATATGGACTAACCTGTTTATCTTGGTGTTTCTCTAGGCTTTATCAAAATTTTTAAAAATCCACAGTGATACTAGATGATGGTTGAGTGAACAATCCACTTATACACAGTAATAGCACTATAGGCTTGGAAACTACATGAATGTGTTTTTTTGAAGCATAAAGAGCTACACCGATGTTATGATCATCACAATAAAATTCTATGTGAAGATGCGATGGGCATCTTTAAAATGGACTTAGTGGCTACTATAAGATTATCTAATCTGTGTAGACTATGTACCTGCAGTAAATGATAGATGGCAAATACTCTGTGTGTGTCTGCATGTGCGTGTGTAATTGACTTTACTGGATCTTCAGTCCTTCATTGACTTATCTAACAGGTATTTATGAAGGGCCTCCAATGTCAGGCTTTGTGGTAGGTACAGTACGAACACTGGGGAACCAAATGCCACAGGCCCCATTTCATATCATGGCTTGTGCAATAATGGGTGCATTGCAAACAAAAGATACCTTTCCTGGGTAGATATATTTGTGTGTGTGTGTGTGTGTGTGTGTGTGTGTGTGTGTGTGTGTATACAGTCAATCCTCATTTGCAGATTTTGAATTTGTGAATTTGCCTACTCACAAAAATCTATTTGTAACCCCAAAATTAATACTTGTGGCACTTTTGTGGTCATCTGCAACATACAGAGTGGCCAAGAAAATTAAGTCACCCAAAATGCACATTCCCCGCAGAGGTCACACAAGGTGACATTCTGCCTTCTTGTCTCAGCTCTTGTACTATAAACAAGTGTCTTTCTCCCGGTCTATGAAGTACCACATTTTTAACATTTTTGTGCTTTTTGTTGGTGATTTTTCTGTTTAAAATGGCCCGCACACATACTGATGAAGTGCTGTCTAGAGTTTCTAAGTGTAAGAAGGCTGTGATGTGCCTCGTGGAGAAAATACAAGTGTTAAAAAAGCTTCACTCAGGCATGAGTTATGTGCTGTTGGCTGTGAGATCAATGTTAATCAACAATATATATTAAATAAGCATGCTTTAAACAGAAAACACATAAAACAAGTTATGTATTGATCAGTTGATGAAAGAAATGTGACCAAGAGCTCACAGGAACCTAAGCCTATATTTCCCCTAAGAGCAATGGTTCAGTATTGGCCAATCAAATCTTCAAGGTGACTTTGTAGACCATAGCCACTGTGAATAGCAAGAATTGACATACGTGTGTGTGTGTGTGTGTGTGTGTGTGTGTGCATGCGCGCGTGTGTGTTGGAGTGTTAGTAGAATTCCAAATGATCCTGGTGAGAGCTGGCATTGATAAATATCAGCATAGCTGCTCAGTGAGCTCTCAAATGAGTCATACGCATGCAAGATGGGAGGAGGGACCTACTGATTAAAGTAACTACAGCAGGTGAAGAAAGAAGGTATGGGATCTGAGGGGATTTCTGATTTGTAGGTCAAGTACTCTACTATTTACATTTTTCATCTAAGCCAAAAAAAGGCATAGATAAGAAGAAGGAGAGGGGAGATAGGAAAACTCATGAATGACCCTAAAAACAAACATGGAGCGACCCAGATTGGGAGAACTGACTTTCTGATTCTATGGGATGATTGAGAAAGAGCCAGTCCAGAGTTAATCTGTCACAGCCTTCTTATTATTTTCCATTATTTTTACTCCCCTGTCTGTCTTCTCACCCTAACCAGCACCAAATTACTTTGATGACTTCCAAAGTGTTTCCAGGCTTATTAAGGGTTAGAATGGAGTAAAAGAAATGGACAGCTGGGTCACTTCCTGCAGTGCCCGTGTGGGAGAGGAAAGTCTGGGGGAAAGTGGGTGGCGGTGGCTCAGAAGGAGAGCAGCGAGTCCACCCCTGGAAACCCTGGAGAAGGAATCCTTAACCACCCAGAAATTATTCCAAGTCAGTTTCCACAGGGTAAAATGGTCCTGTAGCTAGCCATCCAAAGACATCCTCAAAAGAAGGGCCTGGACCTTTAAGAACCACGGGAGGAAGTTCTAAACACTACAGAGATCAGGGCTTGGGACAAATGCTGGGGCCAACCCACAGGGCTTTATTGATCTATCGGAGCCAGAGAACAAGGAAGACAGCTCATGGACCTGAGGGATAGTGTAGTGTAAATATCTGCCAAGAAGAATACAGGACTACTCAGAACTGCTCAATAACACTTTTGTTTCTGTATCACGGAAAATGATCTTTCTACCAGGAAGCGTATAATAAAAATAAGCTTGGAGAGCTGTGAAACCCAGAGAGGGAGGAGCCTACAGCTGTAACATCCTGAGTGCGTGAGATCGAGCAGACAGACCTCCAAGCTCAGATGAGTCATATTTCAGGGGGCTGGGAGCTGTTGCAGGGGTGATGGCTGAAGAAGTAGGGCAATGAGAGAGAAATGTCAAATACCCAAAGGGTCTGACGTAAAGGTTTTCTTTTGAAAAGAGGGAAATGTGAAGTCCAAGAATTATGGACAAGTTACTGTTACTTCCTGGTTGAAGATTAGTACCTATCATTCAGCAGTTTGTCATTCTTAGTCATGAGTAGCATTTAGAATAGGTGATGCCAAACTAACCACATTTTTCCTTTTTCTGGATTGTTACTAGATTAGCAGACTGGGGAAATCCAGAGTTCATGTGTGTAGATGTTGGCAAAGGCTCTCTCATGGTGCCACATAAATAAGACGGAGAAACGCGAATTGGGTAATATCACACCACAACCACGGGCTGGAGGAGCAAGAACATCGGTCAGCCTCCAGCAGAGGCCCCTCCCAATTCCAAGCGTGGAAAAATTGATGGATTGCCGCTAAACTTTTGAGCAAGAAGCTGATGACTCACTGAATTTCTACTATTGTGCTTGATACAGGAATATAATGATGCATTCCTTCCCCGAGTGAGCCTGTTCCTCAAAAGGTTAAACCCAGCAATTCCACTAACCATCTGCTCAAACACTTCTACATGGATGTTCACGGCAGCATTATTCCTAACAGCCAAAAAGTAGAAACCACCCAATGGTTCGTTAACAGATGAATGGATAATGAAATGTGGCATAGCCATACTTCATATGAGTGCATTTCACTGTATATAAGTGTCACCTAATAAAAGAACAGTGTATTAGTCTGTTTTCACATTTCTGTAAAGAACTACCTGAGACTGGGTAATTTATGAAGAAAAGAAGTTTAATTGACTCACAGTTCTGCAGGCTTCACAGGAAGCAAGAGACTGGGAAGCCTGAGGAAATGTATAATCATGATGGAAGACAAAGGAGAAGCAAGCACATCTTACTATGGTGGAGCAAGAGAGAGAAAGTAAAGGTGGATGTGCCACACACTTTTAAACCATCAGGTCTTGTGTGAGAACTCACTCACTATCACAAGAACAGCAAGGGGGAAATCTGTCCCTAGGATCCAGTCACCTCCCACCAGGCCTGTCCTCCAATTCAACATGAGATGTTTGTGGAGATACAAATCCAAACCGTATCAAACAGTAAACAACAGAAAATGTGGTATGTGCACAATGGACTATGATTTGGCAATAAAAAGGAATTAAATCGTGTGCATATTACAACATTGACAAACCCCAAAAACATTATGGAAGAAGACAGTCACCAAGACTACATATTGTATGATTTCATTTTCATTTCATTGTATGAAATATCCCATATAGGTAAATCTAGAGAGAACGCAAAGATTAGTGGTTGCCCTGGGCTAGGGAGGGGTGCAGGTTGGAAGAAATAGTGAGTGACTGTTAGTGGATGCAAGGTTTCTTTTTGGGGGTGATGGAAATGTTCAAAAATTGAATGTGGTGATGGTTGCACAACTCTGTGAATATACACACACCAAAAAAACATTGAATTGTGCATTTTAAAGATTTGAATTATATGATATGTGAATGTTATTATTTTTATTTATTTACACATACCAGTCATCTTCTGCTTGGGTGTTAGTTCTCAATTAGGATTTGAAAGGATTCAGCAGGGATGGAGTTTCTCACAGAGGGATGATAGGCAAAGGAGGTCATGGGCAGATGGGCAGAGCGCACCCTTCACTGGCCCATCTTGGGTGTTTCTTGCAGAGTTGCTCAGTTGAGCTCTTTGTAAGAAAGGACATAGAGAAAAAGCTGCAGCCATAGAAACCCCTGCGATGCTCCCTTTCTTCACATAAAGTACTTGTTCTAATACGGGCAGTAACTTCTTTGAAACGCTGCAACCATGCTTTGAGGGGTGAAACCCCACATCAGTAGCCAGCTTGGCATCTCCCCAGGTTAGGCATCCATGACCTTCCTCTTTCACTGATGCAATGGACGCCATCTTGGAGTCCTAGTGTCCACTAGTGTTCATGTGAATTACTGCTGGTAACAGCTCAGTAAAGCTATCACTTAAAAGGAAGAGTGGACTTTTCTAGTAGAGATACATGTCAACGATGACAACACACTCTAGTTGGTCCCATGTTATAGGCTCTATTAATTTACATGTTTACTTTTCAGCCCCTCTACCAAGGAACCACAGAGCAGTCATCTTTGCATCCCCAGGGCCCATGAAAGTTCATCCCTAACTGTTGAATGTTCCATAGACTGGCAGCCTGCTAGCTGGCACCTTGGGAAAATTAAATGCAAGAGAAGTGAATCCTTAGTGAGTGCTCCTCTGTAAACATGGGATATTGAACTTTCTATAAAGCAAGCCCTCACATAAAAAAACTTTGCAGTGTGAAAATGCCGAAGTTGATTTAAAAATAAAATAGAAGAAAGGACAAATACATGCTTTTGCAAAGCATTTATTCAGTGTTGAAATTCAAACAGGTCATATAAATGATATGGTATAAACATTTCTTGGTGGGGGGTACTTGGGCATGGGTAGGGTGAGATGAGATGAGGTTTTTTAAAGTAAAAGTTTTGTGAAGTTTGACCGAAGCTATCATGTTTTTCCCCAGTTTATCTTTTGGGGTTAAGCATTGCTTTTCTTTACTGTGCCAAGAACTTCCAACTCCTAAGTCAGGTTTAATCTTCTCAAAAAGTATCCTATGAGTATTTGATGAGTCTGAATGTCTCCAGAAGTATTCAACGGAATATGCTGGTAAAAAGAGCTCTTTGAGGCCTCTAGTTCTATGATTTCAACAATTCCCTTTTCACAAACTCCCCATGCTTGAGCTGCTCTGAACGAAAACTTGACAGTTCAAGCCCATCCACAAGAAAAACTTCTTTATTCAACACATAATGTAGCCAGTGAAGATTTTTCTTTTTTTGACAATTCCAAAGGTGTTACTGTCCAAAGAGAGTCTTGTGTTCTTAAAATATAAATTACAGGAAAAAAAGAAAATTGTAACTTCACTGAGATAATATTTCTCATTTCTCAGAGGGACAAAAAATCCTACAGAGGAACATCATACTCATTTCCACTGGCCATACTGAGTGGTACAATCTTCACAGGAGAGAGTTTGACAACAGCTAGCAACATTAGATGCATTTGCCTTTTGATGCCTCACTCCCGCTTCTAGCAGTCTATTCCAATGATACTCTCAAAAATAAGAAATTCACATACACAAGGCTTTTCGTGATAACACTACTTGTAAGAGCAAAAAAACTGGGAATACACTTTGGGAGGCCGAGGCGGGTAGATCACGAGGTCAAGAGATCGAGACCATCCTGGTCAACGTGGTGAAACCCCGTCTCTACTAA
>PVKV010002396.1:89460-170506 GCA_004027835.1 Alouatta palliata
AAAAACTGGGAATAGACCAAATGTCCCTCAACAGAGAAATGGTTGAATAAAGTACCTTCACATGTTAGAGTACTATGCAGCTGCAAAACAAAACAAAACAAAACAAAACAACAAAGTTTTCTATCTATTGGTAAGAAGTGAGAAGGATTTTTCAGTGCAATCCAGATTTAGAAATGTGTATAATGCGTTACCTTTTCTCTGTGAAGGGAAAAACAACACATATTTACTAAATTTATTTGCTTACATAGAAAACAATTGAAGGATAAATCAAAATTTAAAAATATTACTGTGGGAGGGAGGCAGCAGAGGAGGGTGCAGGTCTGACAGCTAGACTTTCCATTTATTTAATGGTATCAAGGAATTATTATTAATATTTTTAGATGTGATAATGATACTGTTATATGTTTAAAAACTGCCTTATCTTTAGCGATACAAACTAAAGGTTGTTTAAAAGATAAAATTATGTGATATTTGGAACTTTTTTTTTTTTTACTTTTAATTGCATTGATTGATTGTTTTGAGACAGAGTCTTGCTCTGTCGCCCAGGCTGGAGTGCAGTGACGCAATCACGGCTCACTGCAATCTCCGCCTCCCAGGTTCAAGCAATTGTCCTGCCTCAGCCTACTGAGTAGCTGGGATTACAAGTGCCCATCACCATGCCCGGCTAATTTTTGTATTTTTAACAGAGATGGGGTTTCACCATGTTGGTCACACTGATCTCGAACTTTTGACCTCAGGTGATCCACCCACCTCGGCCTCCCAAAGTGCTGGAATTACAGGTGTGAACCACCACACCCGGCCTTAACTGCATTTATTTTAATGCTGAATTTGTTCCTATGCTTTAAGTTTTTGTTTCTTCAGTTCTTCTGGGATACGTTTTTCTTCTGGGCAGCCTCCTCTTCTGGTTTAGGAACAATTTGTTCCTTTTCAGTAACCTCCATGTGGCACAGAGACCATGAGCTCTGCAGGTCTGGTGGCACTTCTTAGGTTCTTTTTTCACTCAGATATGCTCAATGACCAGAGAATCCACATCTAAACACTTCAGTTCAGCATCACTCTCTGCATTTTTAAACATATGCAGCAAAATTCAGCACTCTTTGTGGGTCACCTTGTGCCCAGCCCCACCTGCCAACTCCGTCGCTGTAACGTTGGAATGGTACACGCAGTTTCCGTAAAGTGACATCTTTCAGATACTTCGTGGCTTCTCATATATGCATACCGTTCATGGCCTGGGCAGTTTCACGAGTGTCTTAAAGTCAACATAGAAATTTGAACCTCTTGTTTGCATGATTTTGTGGGGTTCTGTGGGTCAGGTGAATAGCAAACCATTGTCACAGATTAACTCAGGCCACTTAGGGGAGCTGGGACTTTCTTCGAAATAATTCACTGGAGATGGAGGAAAAGTAGGTTGAAGTACAGAAGAAACAAGAATGGCCAGGTGTTGGTAAATACTGAACTTGGTTGATAGCTACAGACGCATTCACTTTATTATTTTTACTTCTTTAGTGTTTGAAGGTTCCCTAACTAAATTAATATGTCATGAACTCTAGCTTTCCTCTTTCATGATTTCTGATAATTTACCTAGAATATTATTTAATGCTTCTGAATCTATGCTTGTCTCATGAACTGTAATATTAAATTAGCTAATGATCATGTCATCTTCCTTTACTAGTTCTACTAAACCATTTTACATGCATTGAAAGGAAATAACATTTTCATTCCAACAATGACCAACCAGGAGGCAAAATAATTCACTGATGGTGACTGGCTTCTGTCAGCTATTTTCTTTGTGACTGAAATCACGTTTGCAGCTTAATAGAACCATCAGAACTGGGAGGCTCCTTCATGTCCATCCACGCCTGACTTGCGTTGCCAGGTGGAAAATAAGCCCTTTTGCTGTCTGAGGAGCTTGTCAGCATAACTCCTAGAGATACCAGAGTGGACCTTGCTCCAGTCCCTCAGCATGGAGTTCAGAAATGTTCTTTGGACCACACTGTTCTTGCCTGGAGTCTAGGATGCTGAGGAAGCATTTCATCCACGTCTGGGTATAGTTGTAGTGTACCCCATATCCTTGCAGGTCCCGTATGCAATGTCCTGTATAACTCTAAGATGGAAAAGGTCAGTGTAGGTAAGATGATCTCCAGCATATATACAGATTGGGCTACAGACAAGCCTCTTCAGCAATAGATGGTTAGGTTTCCAGGAGGGGTAATGGGACCCTTATTTTTTCAGACTTTATTCCCAATGTGTACACCTCTTTCCCATGAGGATTTTATGACCCAGATCTGTGCTCTTCTCTAAATGAATGCATTGGGGATGGAAGGGGAAAAGTGAGTTGAGATATAGAAAAAAGAAGATAATTTAAAACTAATTAAAGTTGAAAAAGTATTTGCTTAGTGGCACTAGTCATATTTCAAGTACTTAGCAGCCATGTGGACATTGGTTACATGTGGCCGTCTGGTCAACAAGGAAAATTCTGTAGGGCAGTTCTGACCTAGAAGCTTGCACTGACAATGTTGCTGATTTTTTGCTTGTACGCTAGCTGAATTTTCTTCCTTCTTTAACCTTTAGAAATGAAATCCTGTTGATGTCATACAAGCCATCTCTGTAGCTGGTCTTGTCAGGAGTTTGAGCCTATGGTGAACATTGGCCAACACAGGGTGGAATATTGCACTTCATTCCTTAAATGTTGCTCTTCTGACATATTGTGGAGATTTTATGTTTTATGCATTATATTTGCTTTTCTCAGTCACAGTGATGAAAGAAAAGCAGCCAAAGTGTGAAGAAATATGTACAAAAACTAGACAGCTATAAATGAAATACATTTGCTTGAGGTGTGGGTGCTGACCAGGCTGACTTCTGCTGGTTGGTCAATACGCAGACATGGATTTGAGTTTGGTCATTAATGAGGGTACCGTTTATGATAGGAGTGTTGTAGAATAACAGGTTGTCAGTATAAGTTGTCATTTTATGCCGGAGTTGACTTGACACAACCTAATTGCTACAACCAATGTAATTGATTTCAATGTCTTCATAACTTGATATTCAAATATGTTGGTAGTTAATGAAGTTTTGCCCATTTAAGGGTTTAGTCTAGAGTCGAAAATCCTAATTCCTAGTAGAAGGTGACCATGGTGGGTTCCCCCCCCATTTCTGCCTGAGCTGGTGGTTCCCTAACAAAGCATCTCAGACGATAGATAATACTTCCTTCATGTGGCTTCCACAGGAGGTAACATTGGTCTCGTAAGGCACTACTTTTTAACTATTTGATGAAGTGCTTCTTAAAAATATGTTTTGGTCACACAAATAGAGGTATAGTTACTACCCAGGAAACTACCTCAGGAGCCCCACTGAGGATATTTCTGGGAGTTTTTTCCTTCAAGAAGGAATTCTTTCAAAAGTTTTTGCTCAGGGACCTAGAATTTCTCTGAGAGATCACAGAATATTCCTGGCATAGGTCTGACATTACAGTATATGCTAGCCCAGCTAACTAATAGTTATTACACGTCATCTTACACAGGAAGGTGCTAGCAGCCTTTATGAATTTAAATGAATATCTGGAAATATGACTGGTATGGTAATGAAAAGATTTTGGCAGAAGCAATTGTGAAGCCCTTGACAATTACAGTTGAGAAATTATCTTGAGATGGCTGGAACATCAATTATGAAATAACCTTCCAGCTTGACATTTGGATATTTCATGTTTTCCAGCACTCTAAAAAAGAAGACAGATGGCTCTAGTAGTTAAGCATATTTCTCAGTATATTGAAAATCCAAAATCAGGGCAAAAATGTGGTATGAACTAGACACAGGAAAGGAGCTACAGAGGGAGTTGCTGGTTGACCTCTGTAGTAAGGACGGTCTTCATTGCCAAAGTCTCCTGTCTTTTACAAAGTATGAGATAATAGGAAGGTAAAGACGTTGGATGCATTTCATGCATGCATTTATTCATTCAATTATTATATATTCAGTTGATTGTTTTTTGTGGGGGGATAGGATTTTCTATCTTTTTTACAGCCTTCCTGTCTTTTCCTCCTATCCCGGTGAGGAGAGGTCTTAGGACGACAGCCAAGCTAGGCAGATTGCTTAAATGAGAATACATATTAATGGTCAATATTAGCAAGAAGGACTTGTCTTGTTCATGTCCTGCCCCAAGGAGCCTGAAAATCTTAGGACTCATGCTAAGCAGGGGAATAGGGAGGAACCTTGCTCCGTTTTCCTGGATGGCACAGGAGGAATGCCCCCCATGACCCTGCAGGCTGCTGCCAGGATGGAGTCAGGATCCTGAGGAAGGGCTGGGGATGAGAGGAGAAAAGAGAGAGGGCAGAGAGAGCAGAGACCCTCACAGGGAGGAGGGTTCTGTATGAGGGAATGCAAGTAAGGACATGTCTGGCCCTATCTTCTGGAAGTCGTGTATGTTTCTTATTGCCTAGGAATAAGGCTGTTTTCTATAAAGATGTTTCCTTTCTGGCAATGGACTGGCCAGCCAATCCTCAGACCCTAGCCCTAGAAGAGGGAAGTGGAGGTTGATCAAGGACTTATTCATCCCCAGGCCCCAGAGGCCCTTTGTGGGCAGCCTTAGAAACTTCACAATGGGGTCACTCCAGAAGCTGCTTCTAAGGACTGGGAAGGAAAGGCTCATGAGTGAGCAAATGGACAGGGACCACTAGAATTTAAGGGAAATAAATAAGAGAAAGAAGCATGCATTTACTCAGGGCTGTGCCAGGCACTTGCAGATAGCACTAGACTCCTTCGACAAGTTTCCATGTACATATGTTTATAGCTGGGTTTTAAAACACAGTAAATTTGCTTGCTATGGTCCACAGAATAATAGCCCCCCAAAACTGTCCATGTCCTAATCTCCGGCACCTGTAAATATGTCAGCTCACCTGGAAAAAAGAACTTTGCAGATGTGATTCAGAATCTAAAGATAGGAGGCCAGGCGTGGCAGCTCAAGCCTGTAATCCCAGCACTTTGGGAGGCCAACCTGAGGTCAGAAGTTCAAGACCAGCCCGGCCAACATGGTGAAACCCCGCCTGTACTAAAAATACAAAAAATTAGCTGAGTGTGGTGGCAGGAGCCTGTAATCCCAGCTACTGGGCAGGTAGAGGCAGAAGAGTCGCTTGAACTTGGGAGGCAGAGGTTGCAGCGAGCCGAGATTGTGCCACAGCACTCCAGCCTGGGTGACAAGAGTGAGACTCCATCTCAAAAAAAAAAAAAAAAAAAAAGGTCTCTAGAGATGGGAGACTAGGAGACTATCCTGGATTATCCGAGCCCTGCAAGTAAGAGAAAAGCAGGAGAGGCAGACTTAGAGGATGAGGCAATAGAAGTAGAGGCTGGAGTGATGAGATTGCTGGCTTTCAAGATAAAGGAAGGGGCCCCAAGCCAAGGAACCTGGGCAGCCTCTAGAAGCTGCAAATGGGAATGGCACAGATTCTCCTTTAGCCTCCAGAAGGAATGTGGCCCTCCTGACATCTTGATCTTAGCCCAGTATATTAGTCCATTCTCATGCTGCTAATAAATACATATACATGAAACTGGGTAATTTATAAAGGAAAGAGGTTTAATTGACTCACAGTTCCACATGTCTGGGGAGGCCTCACAATCATGTCAGAAGGCAAAGGAGGAACAAAGACACGTCTTACATGGTGGCAAGCAAGAAAGCTTGTGCAGGGGAACTCCCATTTATAAAACCATCAGATCTTGTGAGACTTATTCACTATCACGAGACTAGCATGAGAAAGACCTGCCCCCATGATTCAATGACCTCCCACTGGGTCCCTCTAATGACATGTGGGAATTATGGGAGCTACAAATGGGGGCACAGCCAAACCATATCACCCAGTGAGTTTCAGAATTTTGACCTCCAGAACTGCAGGATCACGAAGTCGTGTTGTTTTAAGCCATGAAGTTTGTGGTCATTTTTTATGGCAGCAGTAGGAAACTGATATACAGCAGTCCGTCTAAATACACGGGTGCTTGGTTCTGTATCTTGGATTCAACCAATGACGAATCAAAAATATTTGGAAAAACCAAATGGATGGTTGTGCCTGTATTGAACATGTACAGACTTTATTTCTTGTCATTATTCCCTAAACAATACATCATGACAACTACATATGTAGCATTTGGATTGTACTATGTATGCTAAGTAATCTAGAGATAATTTAAAGCATAGGGGAGGATGTGTAGGTTATATGCAAATACTACATCATTTTATGTAAGGGACTTGAGCATCCATGGAGTTTGGTGTCCATAAGGGGTCCTGGACTCAATCCCTCATGGATACCAAAGGACAACTGTACTTATCTTTAACTGGATGATTGCCTAATGTTTTTATGAGAAAAGTAAAGAGGATAGACTCTTTCCATACCCCTTAGGAATATAAAATACCCTGGGAAGGCAAAATAAAGTATGATTAACATGGAGGTTATGGAATATAGATTTTCCCCCAAGTAAGTGGAATTCTTACTTACCAATGCCCTACTTTTTGCAGCCTGACAGTATGGAGGGAGAGCCCTGTCCTGCCCATGCACAGCCCGAAGGCACACCATGTGTGGGCAGAACACACGTCCACGTCCTCCCTGCAGAGCGCCAAAGGCCCACACTGCCCCCTACCCACCCTCAGTCCCACTTTGCCCAGCCGCAGTGTTGGGCTCATTTTCCTCTGCTGGGTGAGTCTCAGTGTGCCCTGTCTCCACTCAGGCAATCATTTGTAGAAGGTCAGCAGATCTCCTCTTCACAAAGAATGGGTCAGCAGACTTTCTGCTAATGCAGGTGATGGAGGCCCCCCTCCGGCCAAGGATGGGTTTTTCAAGCACTGGTGACAGACCTGTGTGACCCCAAGCTTTTCGGGCTAGTGCTTCATCCCTCTAGTCTTAGGAGGTTTCCAGGGGCCCCTGATGACTAAGACTTCAAATATTCCTGAGGGACAGGATATCGTGATTGTGAAATCAACCATGTGTCACCTCCTGCCATGAACTCATTGTGAAAGAAATAAAGCTATTTTTCCATCTCCACTCTAAGAAGGCAGCCCAGTCTGGTTCCTAGAGGGCTAGGTTTTCGCCCCTTATTAACACTTTGATCGGTTAAAAAAAAAAGCCTAGGCCCAAGAGCTCAGTTGTCCAGGGAGTAAAGGAGCTGTGTTAGTTTCTTGGTGCCATTATAACTGATCACCACAAACATGGTGCTTGACACAACCCAACTCTATCACATTCCAGTTCTGGAGGCTGAAGTTTGAAGTGGCAGAGCTGGTTCCTGCTGGCAGCTCTAGGGTAGAATCCATTTCCTCACCTTATTTCTAGAAGCCTCCTACCTTCCTTGGACTGTGGTCCCTTCCTCCATCCTCAAAGTGCATCCTCCAGTCTCTGCTTCTTTCATCACACATTCTCTTCCGAAGTCAAACCTCTCTTTGCCTCCCTCTTCTGAGGATATGTATGATGACATTTAGGACACAAACGCACCTGGATGATCAAGGATAATCTGATTTTAAGATTCTTAATTTAATTGTATCTGCAAAGTCCCTTTTGCCATAGAAGATACAACCCAGGTTTCAGGGCCAAGGACACGAGCATTTCAGGAGACCATGACTGAGCAGTGGCCTGGGGCTTTAGGAAGTGAGCAGTGGTATGACCTCAAAGAGAGCAGTTAGGTTTCCCAAGCCCAAGTGGGGTGGATTTCTCCTCCCGTCCCATTCCATTGCGGCACCCTGTCAATAACAGGATTCTCATGGGATATCCTAAGCCAAGCCCTAAGCCATGAGTCTAATAATGGTCTCTGCATCCAAGCTTTGCTAAGAAAGGATGTGGCAATCCACCCTCTAAGGGACCACATGAGTTGAGACAACTTGTGAGGATTCATACACCATCCAGGATGGACTGAAAGCCAAAAAAATCTTTCCCCAAATTTTCTGCACAGACTCTTACCATACTTGAGGAAAGCAGAGCAGCACCCTAAAACCCGACGGAGCGAATTCGCACTGCCTTTGTCAAGTGGAGTCTCAGAACTATGTTTGATTTAGAAAAACCACAGTAATAGAACATATTCCTGAATGCTGTCAGGAAAATTCATACATGTCTGCAGAGGGGCATGGTTGGTTTCTTAAGCAAACAGTCATGTGCCACATAATAACATTCGGGTCAACAATGGACTGCAGATTCAACTTATAAGGAGCTGGAGACGTCCTGTCACCTCATGACGCTGTCATTGTCGTAATGTCATCTCAGAGCAAGGCATTCCTCACGTGTTTGTGGTGACGCTGCTCTGCCAGTGGTTTAAAAAGTAAAAACAGGCCGGGCGCGGTGACTCACACCTGTGATCCCAGTACTTAGGGAGGCCGAGGTGGGTGGATCGCCTGACGTCAGGAGTTCAATACCAGCCTGCCCAACGTGGAGAAACCTCATCTCTACAAAAATACAAAATGAGCCAGGCGTGGTGGCGCATGTCTGTACTTCCAGCTACTCGGGAACCTGAGGCAGGAGAATCAGTTGAGCCCGGAAGGCGGAGGTTGTGGTGAGCTGAGATTGCGCCATTGCACTCCAGCTTAGCCAACGAGATCGAAACTCCTCGTCAAAAAAAAAAAAAGTTAAAAAACTAAAAATAAGAAACTTTAAAGAGGAAAAAAGCTTATAGAATAAGTACATAAAGAAAATATTTTTGTACAGTTGTACAATGTGTGTTTTGTCATTACAAGAGTCAAAACATTAAAAAATGGCAAACCTTATTAAGTAAAAAAGTTACAGTCAACAAAGATGAATTTATCATTGAAGAAAGGAAAATATTTTGGATAGAGCTAGTGCAGTGTTAAGTGCAGCGTGTTTATAAAGTCTGCAGCAGTGTACAGTGACGTCCCAGGCCTTCACAGTCACTCCTCACTCACTGGCCCATCCAGAGCAACTTCCAGTCGTGCAAGCTCCAAGACAGGTATGCCACTGTTCATCTTTTATATTGTATCTTTACTGTGTTTATTCTATTAGATGCACAAATGCTTCCCATCAAGTCACAATGGCCTACAGTATTCAGCACAGCAGCATGCTGTACAGGTTTGTAGATTAGGAGCAATATGGTAGACCATCTAACCATGGTGTGATAGGCCGTACCATCTAGATTTGTGTGAGAACACTCTAAGATGTTCTCACAACCACGAAATCGTCTAACGTGGCATCTCTCAGAATGCAGGGTTGTGTCTAGGGTGTCAGCATTTGTATCACGTCCTGATTATCTGCTCCAAGAGGCCTGCTTTATAGAAAATGAATTTTCTTATCTCCAAGCCTTTACGTTCCTTTCTTTCCTGGCTAATGAGGGGAAAACCCAGGCAGACAATCCTCAGGTGATGTGGCCACTTGCATCTCAGTCTATATGAATTGGGTCCTATCAGAGCTCCCAGACTCCTGGAATGGGAATGCTCTGTCCTTCCCCCAGTTTTAATTTCCTTCCTCAGAAAAACGGACACGGTCTGCATTCGTCTGCAGGATGTGAGGATTGCATGGGTATCTGGCTTTCACACCTGGCTAGTTCTGAGGTCTACAGGTTGCATTCACCAGGCAAGGACGAGCAGAGAGCTGGAAGTGCAGTGGTGGCGTGGGCAAGAGTGGTGCCAGTGTCCTGCCAGGGAGGAACTTAGGACAGTGGGTGCCAACCACATTGGGGAGCTGGCCAGCATTGTTCATAGGCGAAAGTGGAAATTCTCTTATTTTAAAAACCTGGACTGACTGTTGCAGCTTCTCCATTTGAAGGGCATTTCTCTGGGAAAATAAATTCCAATGGCTTAGGTCCAACTAGAGACAAGGGGGAGGGGAGAGAGGATGAAAGTGTCGCAGCCCCACCTGCTTGGTCACTTGGGGTGGAAGGCAGTGCACAGGGAGCGCTCAGCACTCCGGTGCCTTTGGCTAGTAGCTGAGCAGGGGCTGGTGGGAGCTGCATGCCCACTACTGGTGAAATCACAGAACTGAGTCACAGGGAAGGGGCAAAGGAACCCAGAAAACCAAAGAGTGTGGCCTCAGGATGAAGTGGCTGGGGGATGGGAGTGGACACGGCCGTGACAAAATATCAGAGGCTGGGGAGAAATCTGCCGTGCGAGAAATCCCAGCACAGGAGGTCCAAATAATATTCATTTATGTTATTTGTATTTCTGCAGGGCTGTAATACTATTACTAATATGAATACTAATTCTTGGATGCCTAATAAATACGTGGTTTCTCTCATTTATTCCTCCCAATGGCCATTTTGAAAGGGGTTCTATTCGTATTCCCCCACCCCCACCCTGACCCATGGGGATTTTGCCACCACCATGAAAAACACCTGAGCTATCCTGCTGGAGAGGCCACATGGAAGAGCACTGAGGCTCCCTGGCCTATAGCCGAGGAAGGGAAGCACAGAGGAAATAAGTAACCTGTCCAAGATGCCAAAGCCTTTAAGAAATGGGGCCTGAGCCCAGGATCCGTCATCTTGAGGACCAAACCACCTCCGTCACAAGCCCGTGGTAGTAAGGGCTGCTATGCACACATCTGCCTCTGGGGAGGCTTCAGCGGGGCTGGAAGGTAATGGAAACCCACTGGGTTCCATGCCTGGAGAGGCACAGCAGACAGATAAAAACAGCATTGAGAGGCACCAGGGAGGCAGGAAGAGGGCCTTAAAAATCTTAAAGGCCTGCAGGATCTCTTGCTGGTGGGATTAATGGAACCTCTGGGAAGGCTCCCCAGGACCTCGCTTACAACTTGAGCTGCAGTGTTTTCTCGAACCCCGAGTTGCTCGATGGAACACACACACACCTTTGCGTCCCTCCTGCCCATCCCTTAGCCCAGAACATGGTGAGAGCTCAGTAAGATACAGCTTCAGTGAATGACGGACGCAAGTCCAGATCAAGGGCTGTGTCTCGGTGATTGCTGAGTAACAAACGGCCCCAAAACTAGTGGCATAGAGTGACCTCTATTATCTACTTACCAGTCTGGGCTCAGCTGGGAAGTCTTAGGTAGGGTAACTCACGAGGCTGCAGGCTCACCTGGAGGCTCATGTGGGGCCGCATGGTCTAAGGCAGGGGACCCCAACCCCAGGGCCATAGACTGGTACCAGTGGCCTGTTAGGAACCAGGCAGGCTGCCCAGCAGCAGGTGAGCAGCGGGTGAGTGAGTGTTTCCGCCTGAGCTCCGCCTCCTGTCAGATCAGTGGACCAGGACCCGAGGCACACGAACCCTATTGTGAACTGCACCTGCGAGGGATCTAGGCTGTGGTCTTCTTAGGAGAATGGAATGGCTGATGATCTGAGGTGGAACGGTTTCATCCCAGAACTATTGCCCAGCCTGTCTATGGAAAAATTGTCTCCCATGAAACCAATCTGTGGTACCAAAAAGGTTGGGGACCACAGGTCTAAGGCCTCATTCACATGCCTGGGGCTATAGGCCAGGGAGCCTCAGCACTCTTCCCTGTGGCCTCACCAGCAGGATAGCTCAGGTGTTTTCCATGGTGGTGGCAGAATCCCCAAAGGTCAGACCCCCATGTGCAAGTGCTTATCAGGCCTCCCCTTGGGTCACCTGAGCTGGTATCCATCGGCCAAAGCAAGTCACATGGCCAAGTCCAGCATCAGTGTGGGAAGGGACTCCTCTTGGCCATAAATACTGGAAGTGGTGATTCATGAGAAGGCATGAAGGATGTAACAGCCACCACAGGCACATTAAGTCAGGGTTAGCCCTTAGGCCTGAATTCTGGAAGAATTATTTTTTCTTCTTCCTCCGACTACTTATTTGGAATAGAGATGAGTTCACATTTGTATCAGTTACGAAATCAAGAACAAGTCAGCTCGGCATGATGGCTCACACCTGTAATCCTAGCACTTTGGGAGGGCAAGGCAGGTGGATCACTTGAGCTAAGAAGTTCTAGACCAGCCTAGGCAACATAGCAAAACCCTGTCTCTGCCAAAAATACAAAAATTAGCCATGCATGGAGGCACACACCTATAATCACAGCTATTTGAGAGGCTGAGGCAGGAAGATCGCTTGAACCTGGGAGCTCAAGGCTCCACGTGAGCCAAGATGGTGCCACTGCACTCCAGCCTGGGTGACAATGTAAGCCCCTGTCTGGAAAAAAAAAAAAAAAGAAAAAGAATAAGTCAAGGTCAGGACAAAACAACCTGAGGGTTAATTATGTAGCAGGTTCGGCCGATTCCTGCACAAGCTTCTAGGTCGTTTGGAGCAGTAGAGCCCACAGGAGAAAGACAAAAGACAGGAGCACCTTGAGCCCCGCCCTCCCCGCCTTCCCGTGAGTGGCGTTAGGCTGGACATTGCCTCAATTCTTCACATCCTCAGGTACGTCAT
This sequence comes from Alouatta palliata, assembly GCA_004027835.1. Classification (NCBI taxonomy): domain Eukaryota; kingdom Metazoa; phylum Chordata; class Mammalia; order Primates; family Atelidae; genus Alouatta; species Alouatta palliata. The sequence goes on from PVKV010002396.1 coordinate 101,768, forward strand.
GGAATTGGTTGGCAAACAGCAAAGGAGCTTTTGGCCAGGGATTTTCTGCTGGCTGTTTCTTTTTATTGGGGACAAACTAATCAGAAATTATGTTCTTATCTTGGCAACTATAAAGTTATTTACTTCCGATTCCCTAATCCCTGTAGATGGTGCTTGTGTTCGCCTGCTGCTGTCAAATGCGGACATTCGCTCAGACTGAAACATTTTCCCAGAGGTGTGTTGTGCTAAACTCATTCTCAAACATCTTGGAAGGTGCAAACCCCTTCACTGGGGCCCAAGACATCAGCAGACCAATTTCCTTCACCCTCCAAAATCATAAATAGAGGCTATTACAAATCTCATCCCTTGAATGGATGAAGAGAACTGCACAGACGGGTAAGCCACAGTAAGGGACGCTATAAGGAAGTTACTAACCAAAACCCATTTGGACAGTGTCCTGTTGACTTCTGAATGTGTCAGGGTCCAGGCAGGAACAAGATGGCATACACAAGTTGGGTAATTTGAGCATTTAGTAAAAGGACTTGCATCTCCTGCCCTTGGTTCTGACTCCGATCCTCTGTGCCCTACCTCTGACTCCAGCCATGGGTGGAGTGAAGTTTGGGGCCCCATCTGCTTGGTGCTCACATCCCTCACCTTAGGCAAACTTTGCCTTCATCTTTGCCCTGGGACTTCCCTGACAGTGCAGAGACTTGGAGGCTATGAAAGCTCATGCTAAACAGACGACACACACAGCACCACAGGCCTGCAGGGAGTTAACTCCCTACTGGGTAGCCTCTACCAATGGGGCACGGAAACCCACCCGTCTTGCAGGCGGGAAACCCAACCGTCTTGCAGGCAGGAAACCCACCCATCTTGTAGGGGGGAAATCCACCCATCTTGTAGGTGGGCTATTTTGATGCAGAATCTTCATGCTTCCCCAGAAGGTCCTGGGGGGACCAAGTGATGGTTGCTGTGCTCTTTCCCTGGCGTTCCCTCTGCCCGAATTCCACACTCCCTGTTCCTCTACTCCACTTCCCAAGAAAACTCTTGCCCATAAGACCTTGTCTCAGTCTTAACTGAGGTGTGAGCAGAGTGTCATAGACTGAATCATGTCCTCCCAAAATTGGTATACTGAATTTCTACCCTCCATTGTCACTGTATTTGAAGACAGGGCTTTAGGGAGGTAATTTACTTTAAATGAGGCCATATGGGTGGGGCCTTAATCCAATAGGTCTGGTGTCCTCATAAGCAGAGGAGGAGACACAGCAGGAGTGCATGCACCCAGAGAAAAAGGCCATGTGGGGACACAGCCAGAAGGTGGCCGCCTGCAGGCCAGGAAGATGGCACGCACCAGAAACGGGTCCTGACAGTACCTTATTCCTGGGCTTCCGCCTCCAGAACTTTGAGAGAATAGATTCCTTCATCTAAGCCATCCAGTCTGTGGTATTTTGTTATGGCAGCCTGAGAAGACTAACACACAGGGTTTAGGCGAATCACGAAGAATAGTGTGGTACACTAGGGACACTGGGGACAGTGGGGCTATTACCACCCTTCATTCTAGAGGCCAGGATAGGAGGGACTGGTGGAACCTGGACACAGAGAAGCTGGGAGAAGCGTGACAAGAGCTATGATCTTCAGCCACAGCTGACCTGCAGGAGGGAGCTGGCACAATCCATGCCCTGGCCTCCCTCTCTCCCTCCTGTCCCCTGCTGTGGCTTCCCAGGGGCACAGCCAGAAGCCAGAGTGCAGAGGGTCCTGTTGGTGTGGCCATTGTATGTTAGCCTCAGCCCAGAGCAGGGCAGACAGAGGACACAGTGTGGATTCAGAGGGCAAACCTGAGACTTCCAGAACAAACACGGGACCGCAGAAGAAACCCCACTGTCCCAGTGGTATCCTCTTTTGTCTGAATCTTTTTAAGTTCTGGGAGGGAGGAGCAGATCTTTGCAGTCAGAGCTGGGTACCCAGATACATTCGTTTTTTAGGGTTGCTGTAACAAGCTAAAAAATAAAACTGAGTTTCTCACAGTTTAGGAGGCTCAACATCCAAAATCAAAGTGTTGGCAAGGCCACGCTCTCTGAAGGCTCTAGGGAACATCCTCCCCTGCCTGTTCCAAGCTGCTGGTGGTTGCAGGCCACCCTTGGCCCTACTTGGCATGTGATTACATCAGTCCCATTTCTGCCTCTGTCTTTACACAGCTGTCTTCCCTCTATGTGTCTTCCTCTCCTTCTGAGGACATCATTAAATGTATGGCTCGTAGTAATCCAGTTTGAACTGATCTTAATTGAGTGCACCTACAAACGTCCTATTTCAAAATGAGGTCACATTCACAGGTGCCAGGGTTAGGACTTCAACATATTTTGGGGGGAGGGACTGCAATTTAACTGTAATACTCTTGGCCTGGTAGGGTGGCTCACATCTGTAATCCCAGCACTTTGGGAAGTCGAGGTGGGCAGATCACTCGAGGCCAGGAGTTCAAGACCAGCCTGGCCAACATGGCAACACCCCGCCTCTGCTAAAAATACAAAAATTAGCCAGGAGTAGTGGTGTGTGCCTGTGATCCCAGCTACTTGGGAGGCTGAGGCAGGAGAATTGTTTGAACGTGGGAGGAAGTTGCGGTGAGCCGGGATCGTACTGCTGCACTCTAGTCTGGGTGACAGAGGGAGATGCTGTTTCAAAAAACAAACAAACAAACAATAACAACAGCAACAAAACCAACACAACACCCACTGTAGGCTACAAGTCTGGGAAAAGCTTTTCTTCCACAGGGATTGAGGAGAAGGACTTGGAGTCTTATCTGAGCCTGGATCCTGAAATCCTTGAAATCCTGGGAGTCAGGGAAAAGTCACCCCAAATTCCAAATATTCAGTGGTTCTCCACTGTGCTGACTTTCAGCTAGAGACTAGAATTCATCTTTGGGGACAGACTATTCTTTTGTTTTGAGAAAAATACATGATTGCCCTTTTGCTTATGCAAAGAGAAACAACTATTCTTGTCTGAATGATGGTGGCTCAAGATAAAGGAACCTGTGTGACAATCTCAAAGCTGATCTTCACTAGTGGCAGATTTGCATCTTGCAGACTGTTTCAGGGGAAGGAGTTGGGCCTTGTTTCTGGGTAGGGTCATCATGGTTTCAAGTATATTCCCATTGCTTGTGGTGGAGATGGGAGAAGTGGGTGTTGGACGGAAGTTACAAGCCCTGCAATCTGGAGCCAAGCTGAAGGCGAAGGAGATATCGATGCTGAAACTCACAGTGGTTTGCTCGAACCAGTTGCATGAACTTGTAAGAGCCGATCGTAAAATTTTCAGAAATTTTGCAAACTGGTTGATAAACATGGCCATCGTTTAAAACTAAATTATAGGCTGGGTGTGGTGGCTCACGCCTGTAATCCCAGAACTTTGGGAGGTTGAGATAGGAAGATTGCTTGAGGCCAGGAGTTCAAGACCAGCCTGGGTGAGAGAGCAAGTCCCTGTTTCTACAAAAAATTAAAAAAGAATGATTGATGGTGGGTTCAGGGATGGTGGTAGCACACGCCTGCTGGAAAGGCTGAGGCAGGAGGATTGCTGGAGCCCAGGAGCAGGAGGCTGCAGTGAGCCTCATGATTGCATCACCGCACCCCAGCTTGGGTGAAAGAGTGAGACTTTGTCTCTAAAAATAAAATAAAATAAAATAAAATAAAATAGAAATTAAATTATATAAGTTTACAATCAAATAAATTATATTGAAAACAGAGGTCATAAATACTCAGAGCTCATCGCTTGATAATTATTTTACTACATTTTCTCTCATTGGTGCTCTTGAGGTCTATTGCACCAGCTGGAGGAAACGTGCTAAACAATAAAAGTGCTATCGTGCATCGCTTCCCAACTCCATTCAATAACGTCACAGCTGGGAGCTTGAAATCTACCCTGGCGGGAGCATTTACATCACAGGAATTTGCAAACGCGAGGGATCAGCCCCTCCAGCAGGTGGCTAAATGTTTACCAGCACCCCACTGCCAGACGGAGATGCTGCTGACTCTAGAGCTGCGGGCTGTCCAATGCTGTTTGCTTTTCTGTGCTGGAGAAGGGTAAACAGGAAGCAGGGTAGTGTCTACGCTTGGTGCAAATCAGCATGAAAGAGCACAGCAGCCTGGAGAAGCAGGTGACAAGGTGGCAAGGGGCGAAGTAGGGAAGGTGGAGCGCAGCTCAGCCCGGGATTTACAGGATTGACACTGCTGAGGATTTACAGACCACGGAAGCTTTATGCTGGCAACTGAGCACTTCTGACTCAACTCTGTACCAAGTGCTCCAGAATAAAAAAGAACCTGTAAACATGGCTTGAAGAGTCTCAGAAACAGCCACAGAACAGGACCCGAGTCAGGACTGGGTTTCTTGTCCTCCTACAGGAAGGGGGTTCCACTTGTTGTCTCCAGGGAGGCTGATAAGGTCTAAGGTCTGGAGAATTAACACTGCCTCTTCTCTAGGCTTTCTCTAATACCAGAGTATGCCCAGGGCATATTCTCCAACAGGAGTGCCATTCATAGCCTCTCCTCAAGTTACCCGTCCACAAAGTAAGTAGCTCATGAACTGGGGCTCTGCAAAACATGCTTTGGAAAGTTCTGCACTAGACAGCTGTGGGCATAATGGAAATCTTCCCAGTCAGGCCAGCACTTTCCAGCCCTGTTCCAGTGCAGTGATCCACAAAGAAGGAAGTGCCTGCTATTTTCCCACACATGATTATGCTCCCATGAACCTCTCCCTTAGAACACTTCCTCCTCACTCCACCATCCCCCAAAATGGGAAGAACTTTTTTTCTGAATGATTTAATAATGAAGAGCAAACTTCAAAACACTGACATCAGCATCACGTGGCCAGAAAGCATCAGTGAAGGCTAGGCTGCTAGGTTTAGCAAGGAAACTACAGGATGCCCACTTAAGTTTGAATTTAGGATAAGCAAAGGATAATTGTTAGTGTATACATAGGCCCTATGCAATATTCGAGACATATAAATACTATAAAACTACTTGCTCTTCACTGAAAATTTAACCAGGCATCTTGGATTTTCTTGGGAATGCTGGTGAGGGTAGGATTTTTAAGGCCTGCTGTCAGGTCTCTGGGGAGGCCGTTGTGGGGTAGTGGGAAGAGAACAAGCTTTGGAGTCAGGGCTGGAGGGACTTTGAGTTTGGCCACTACAATAGCAACATGAGCAAGGTGCTTAACCTCTCTGACCTTCAGTTTCTCCGGCTGTAAGTAATTGTGGGCGATCATATCTCCTTTATAAGATGGTTGATAGGATTAAATTTGAAAATCAATGAAACAGACTCTAGTGCAATGATCAGCACATAGTAGTTGTTTAACTAATGGTAGTCTCATTTTCTCCTCATACTGTTCTCTTTTATGTGGGGTCAATCACTGAGGACACAAATAATTTTGCTGGAATCCTGAAGGCTACAGGGAATAGTAATACCTCCTGCAGTTTTCATCTTATCCTTTCCATTTCTATGGGGCTTCAGTAGTTCCCAATCAAGGACCTAAAATACAGCTTCTCATTCTTCTCTGCAGAGCCCTCAGGCCTGAAGACCTCAAGAGAGACATCTAAAAGCCATTTTAGGGAAACTAAGCCCACAGCCCCTGGTCTACCTGATAATTCAAACATTCAACAATGCTACTAAGGAAAATTAGCAAAAGTCTGCACCAAAGGCTCTGTGTTTTGTTTGTAAAGTGCTGAGTTTACAAACAGTGTTGACTTGGTTTGTGAACCACTGCTGGGCAACAGGCCAACAAGGGCAGAGGAGTCCTGCCCCGAGTGGCTCTCGCCTCGGTCTTCTGCTGTCACGCTGTGGCTGAACACATTTTATTTTCAATTTCCTAGGCTAATGAAGAACTGCTAAACTGAAGCTCCAAACATGGTGAACACCTCAAGCTGTGACAATTAGTCTTTACGTTGGCTTAGGTAATTATTTTTCTAACAATATTACTTCTCTAATTATGTTCCATTTGGACCAATGCTGATTGTTTAAAATTAGTTTGCAGCGTGTTTGGACTGAGTAGAAAACCAAATGAGTTGGCTTGGGCAGTGAAGGGAGTTATAGGGAAATCTGGAGCAACTCAGTATTCTAAATTGGTTGTGCGTCATTCTGAAAGTAGAAAATCCATATGCATCACGTAGACCAATAACTTTTAAAAAACCATTTCCTAGAAGAGAAATGAGAACAGTTCAAGGCTGTCATTGCCCTAATTACGGGTTTGCTTTTCCCCAGAGCACAGGAATCTTTACATTAATTTCAAAACAGCATTAAGGAAGTGGAAATCTTCCTTTTAATGAAAACACAACCTCATCTGAATGTTTACAAACACCTCTGGAACACAGGACAAACTGCTCTCCTACTTACTGCTTTGGTATCAAGGATTTGGGTTGTAAAAATCTTAATTAAATAATAAGAGAGAAAAAGTCATCATATAAGAGTGCGATTATCCGAAGAATACTTTATCTCATTATTAACTTCTTTGGATAGATCTAAGACCTACAGAAGTTGTGCTTTTAGGAAAACAAAACAAACTTCTTACCATTAGCAACTATTTTAAACTGCTTTTAGGGTCAGTTTGTGGCCAACATGAAATGCTGGGGGGGGATGTGGGGCCATTGGCTTTTCCATGCATTGCTGTGTTGTAAACACACAGGCTGTGGCCTGAGTGTCTGTGTCCTCCCCAATTCATACTAATCACCAAGGAGATGATATTAGGAGGTGGGGCCTTTGGGAGGTAACTAGGTGATGAGGGAGGAACCCTCATGAATGGAATTAGCCTCCTCATAAAAGAGGCCCAGAAAGCTGTTGCCCTTTTGCCATGTGAGGACACAACAGGACTTTGCCAGTCTGCAACCCAGAAGGGGGCCCTCACCACAACTCGGCCAGGCTGGCACCCTGATTTTGGACTTAGCCTCCAGAATTGTGGGAAATCCATTTCGACTATTTATAACCCTTCTAGCCTATGGCATTTTGTTATAGCAGCTGGAACAGACTAAGACATTTCACAGTCCTGCAGTCGCACTTCTACGTACTTACCCAAGAGAAGTGAACACTCAGGTCCACAAAGCTCTGTCACTACAGAAACCCACAGTGAGTGTTGACAGAGTTTTATTCATGGTTTGCCAAAACTAGAAATAACCCAACTGTCACTCAACTGGAGAATAGATAAATTCTAATACAACAAGGCAAAAAAAAAAAAAAAAAAAAAAAACCCAAAAATCACTATTCAGCAATAAAAAGGAACAAGCAAGTGATACAAGCAAAAACATGCTATTACGCTAAGTGAAGAAGCCAGACCCAAACAACTACATACTATATGATTCCATTTATGTGACATTCTGGGAAAGGCAAAGCTGTAGGAATAGTGAACAGATCAGTTGTTGCCAGGGGCTCAGGTGGGGAAGATGATTGACTACACAGGAGCAGGAAGGAACGTTTTACAATGATGAAGATGTTCCATGTCGTGATTGTGGTGGTGGTCGCATGACTACATGCATTTGTCAGAATTGACAGAACTGTAGATGTAAAAAGGTAAACCTTCCTGCATGTAAATGATACTGACTCAATAAAGTGATGTATTTAAAAATGAGTCATTTTGTGACTCTCTGAGTATCATGCTGATGCTGAAAAACTTTCATTAAAACTCTTAATGCAAACGAGCATGGGGAAGGTGGGCAGGTGGAGCAAAGGGGGAGTGACTCCTTTGCTCTTCAAATAACTAGCCCAGGTGCTACACTGTAGCTGCTTTTCTCTGAGCAGCAAACAGAAGCGGCTTGGTTGACAGGGCCTATGACTGACTGTAGTGTTCTTGAAGAACAGTGGCCACCATCTGTCCCTCTTGTCCCCTAGTCCATGGATGCCTCTTCATTGTCTATACCATCCACGGATGCTCAGACATGGAGTATCTGCGTTTGTATTTTTATTTGTTTGCTCAGCTTTAAAGATCTCTCAACCATGTCATGATAACAATTTCATTATTTATAATGAACATATGGTCATGAACACAGATCCACAGAACCCTGCAGCATATACCCAATAGGATGCAATAATGGACAAATGCCATCAGCTACTGTGAGTGGGGCTGCCCATCCTTCTGACTTTGCACAGGTATCTGCTGTTGCTCTAGGTGCTAAAAAAGGGTAACCAGTGTCATCTTATCACAGAAAGGAATCTCTTTGGGGGGCATAGGGCCAACAAATTACAATCTAAGGATGTAGTATTAGAGTTCTCCAGAGAAACAGAACCATAGTTAGAGAGAACGAGAGAGACAGAGATAGGTAGATCTATAAATAGATGTGTGTGTGTATATATATGTGTACATATGTGTGTATATACATATATGTGTATACACACTCACACATCTAAATATATACACATAGAGATAGATATATTATATATATTATGTATGTATCTATACAATATATAGATTGTGTTAGAGTTCTCTAGAGGGACATAACTAATAGGATATATATATATATATACACACACACACACACATACAAAGGAGAGTTTATTAAGTATTAATTCACATGATCATAAGGTCCCACAATAGACTACCTGCAAGCTGAGGAGAAAGGATAGCCAGTCTGAATCCCCAAACTGAAGAACTTGGAGTCTGATGTTTGAGGGCAGGAAGCATCCAGCACTGAATAAATATGTAGGCTGGGAGGCTAGGCCAGTCTAGTCTTTTCACATTTGTCTGCCTGCTTTATATTCTAGCTGTGCTGGCAACTGATTAGATGGTGCCCACCCAGATTAAGGCTGGGTCTGCCTTCCCCAGCCCACTGACTCAAATGTTAATCTCCTTTGGCAACACCCTCACAGACACAACCAGGATCAATACTTTGCATCCTTCAATCAAGTCAACATTCAGTATTAATCATCATGTATATACATATAATACATGTGTGTGTGTGTGTGTGTGTGTGTGTGTGTGTGTGTGGAGAGAGAGAGATTGAGTTATTAATTATAAGGAATTGGTTCATGCAATTATGGAGGTCAAGAAATCCCATGATCTATTGTCTGCAGGTCGGAGATCTGTTGTCTGGAAAGGTGTTGGTGTAGTTCAAAAGCCTCAGAACCAGAGGGCTGATGGTACAAACTTCAGTCCAAGTCTGAAGGCCTGAGAACAAGGTGCACTGAGCATAAGAGAGGATCCATGGATGTCCCAGCTCAAGCTGTCAGGCAGAGAGGAAAATTCAACCTTCCTCTGTCTTTTTATTCTATTTGGCTTTCAACCAACTGGATGATACCTGCCTACACACTGATGAGGGTGGGTCTTCTTTACTCTGTCTACTGATTCAAATGAGTGTCTCTTCATAGACACACCCAGAAATAATGTTTAACAAGATATCTGAACATTCTGTGACTTAGTCATATTTATACACAAAATTAACCATCATAGATATAAAGTTTTAAATGCAAAGTTCTAGGACTTACTATTTAATTTGGTAAACTAAATCTGATTTTAATGAAAAGGCTTGTGGTATGCGAAAAATATTTCCATTATTGACTCTGCCTACCCAAATCAGTTTAACTCTAGTGTATAGCATTACAACTGAAAGCAGAATGCCTTAGAGGAAGCAAGAATTACTGGATATAAACATGACCACCTATCCACAAAGTCATGCTAACAGTGGGCAGGAATACCAGCTTTGGACCTTGGGTGCAAAACCCACACGGTAACTATATTAGTTTGTTCTCCCGCTGCTATAAGGACATACCTGAGACTGGGTAATTTATAAAGGAAAGAGGTTTAATGGACTTACAGTTCCACATGGCTGGGGAGGCTTCACAATCATGGTGGAAGGCAAAGGAGGAGTTAAGCCACGTCTTACATGGTGGCAAGCAAGAGAGCATGTGCGGGGGAACTGCCCTTTATAAAACCATCAGGTCTCATGAGACTTATTCACTACCATGAAATTTTCTCCATGATTCAATTACCTCCCATCGGGTCCCTCCCATGACACATGGGGATTATGGGAACTACAATTCAAGATGAGATGTGGGTGGGGACACAGCCAAACCAGATCACTAGCTTTGTGAGCTTGTACAAGTTCGTTAATAATCCTTAGTCCATTTCCTCCTTTATAAAGATAATAGCAGTCACTCAGTCACTCAGTGATGATTAAATAAAATAATGTCTATGCAATTCACTTAGCAGGGTGCTTCAATAAAAGGTGGTTATTTGCTTAAGCATTAACTATAACTCATGTGAAGTGAGGCTCTTTTTTTATCTTGTATGAAACCCACATTCTTGTCCTCTTCCTGTAACACAATTGTCACTGTCCATGATTGCTGCTGTGGCTTCTTCCCCATAGGCAGCCACAAGTGAATTTATTGACAGTGGGAATTTAAGGTGAAGAGCAGAAGCTGTGCAGTGCTGAGAAACCCAGGCTCAGCGTCAAAGGACAGCTCAGCATCAAAGGACAGCTCAGCACCAGGCGAGGATCCCGGCTCAGCACTCAGGGCCCAGCTCTGCTGTCACACCCCATCCCAGTCATGACCTGTGAACTCTTGCAAGGCCTACTGTTGTTTCTTCTACTATCAAGAATTATTGGTCTAGCCTCTCTTTGTCTTCTGAACCATAGCCAGCTCTGGCTTAATAAAAACGCTTTTTTGAAAAGGTAGGAAGGACAACAAAGAATGCTTTTAAATAGTCCCACTTTTCCCCAATGTCTCCAGATCAGAACCTTACACTGGGGCTGCTTCTTGTCGCGGTTTCCAACTAGAGAAATGTATCTGTTCTTGAGACATTACAGATAGAGCAGATATTAGAAGGAAAAAAAAATTCCTACAGTGATCCTGCCCCACCACGTGTTTGCACTTGCTATCAGATTTAAGCAGGCTGGGGCTAGACACAGCTCAGGCGACCACCCTCCTACATTCTTTTCCAGAGAAATGCCCAACCCCGAGCCTGACTATCCCACATGTCCTTGTTTTATGGTAGTGGCCTTCCTTGACCTTGGTTAATTGGACTGAGCCAAAAGGCCCGTGAATGGTAGCCCGGTTCAAAAGTCATGTGGAGCTAACTGGCGTCTATCTCCTGGAATCTGCAATTGTCAACTATTCAGCTGAGCCTGTGGTAGTGGACACTGGAGCTGAAAGATTATACAGATTTGTGAAGAAAGCAGCCATTGTATGCAACATGCACAGTAAAGTTCTGAGAGACACAGAGAAACTGTGTCCAACTGCCCTCCACCACTTCCCTGGTTTTCTGTGATCCCTCCAGGAGTGGGTTCCTGGCCCTGAAACCTCTGAACATAGCTTTGAGGCAGTCAGAAATAGCTGTTGGTTTCAAACACCATTGAGCAGAGCTTAAGGGTTTCAAAAACAATTTACAAAACATTGCCATGGATTCACACACACAGCCAGTGGCTGAAATGGTGAGGCACGAGCCCAGATCCTGCCCTTGGCGTCTGAGGGGTCCTTCCTAGGGAAGAAGAGGCCTGGACCTTGCTTTGAAATGAACACAATATGCTCACTGGAACAAGAGGAACAAACAGGATTGTTTCTAGGACAAGGCCGGGTTCTGAATGAGTGACTGGCAGAAAGTTTAGCTCCAGCATGAAGGTGTCACCAGAGCACCCTCTGCAGCTGGGGGTCTTGAGATAGAGGAGGAAAATGGAGGATCAGGAAGAGGGGGCAAGACAGGGAATGGGGCAGAGGAAATGAGGACGCTGGGCATGGGGAGGCCCTGAGGCCCCCGGCAGCTATGAGTATTGAGGCAGGGAAGTACAGGGTAACTGAGCGACTAGGGAATAAGGTGGCACCCACAGGGAAGGACAGAATGGATGAAAGGACCAAGCGCTGGGGGAAGGGGCAGAGACTGGGGAAAGGAAAAGAGAGAAAAGGGGGCAGAGGATTAAAGCATACAGAAAAGAGTGCAGGGAGCTGGAGAGGACTAGAGGAGGAGGACAGGAAGAGCGGAAACCGGGAGCAAAGCTCTCCTTGGTGCTGATGTTCTCTGCGTTCAAGATCGTCTTCAAAATTCTCATCAAGATTTGCTCAAGATTGTTTTCCGATTTTTTTTTCTTAATTTACTACCACCTTCCCAGTCTGTCTCACAAAGAAGAGGCCAGAACCAAATGTGAAAATGTTCCGAAACACTGTACATACTGTAGCAGGCATTAAGTCTTTAAAATGTTTTTTGTAAAATAATATATTTGCTGCAGTGGGGTTTTTTTAAATTTTAAATATTGTGAGGCAAAAATACCTAAAATCAATTATTTTAACCATTTTGAAGGGTCCAAGTCAGTGGGATTAAGTACCTTTTCAATATTATGCAGCCATCACCAACTCTCCACTCGCAGAAGGAGTTATCCTACCAACAGAAATTTTGTAACCATTTAACCATAACTCCTAATTTCCCACTATTTCTAGCCTGTTAATCCTTATTCTACTGTCTGTCCTTATGGATTTGCCTATTTTATTTTATTCTATCTATTATTTATTTATTTTGAGACGGAGTCTCCTCTGTTGCCCAGACTGGAGTGCAGTGGCGCGATCTCAGCTCATGGCAACCTCCATCTCCCAGGTAGCTTACAAGCCCCCCAAAGTAGCTTTCAAGTGTGCACCACCACTGTCAGCTAATTTTGTATTTTTAGTAGGAATGGGGTTTCACCATGTTGGTTAGGCTGGTCTCGAACTCCTGACCTCAAGTGATCTGCCTGGCTCTGCCTCCCAAAGTGCTGGGATTACAGGTGTGAGCCACCGTGCCTGGTGATTTTGCCTATTTTAGGCACTTTGTATAAGTACCTAATTACCTTCATACAAGTGGACTCATACAATATTTGTCCTTTGGTGACCGGCTTATTTCATTTAGCATAATGTCTTCAAGGTTCATCTAAGTTGCAGCATGTATTGGAATTTCATTCCTTTTTATGGCGGAATTATATCCCACTGTAGGGATATGACATATTTTGTTTATCCAGTCTTCTGCTGATGAACAACCTGGTTGGTTTCTGCCTTTTGGTTATTGTGAACAATTAATGTGCAAGTATCTGCTCCAGTTCCTGCTTTCAATTCTTTCGGTTATACAGCTAGAAGTGGAATTGCTGTAATTCTATTTTTAACTTTTTGAGGACCTGCCACACTATTTTCCACAGCAAAATGGAATGTTTTACTGCCCCACCAGTAGTTCATGTGGTTTCTAATTTCTCCACATCCTCACCAATGCTTGTTACCCCCTCACCCCGTTTTAAGTCATAGCCACCCTAATAGGTATGCAGTGGTCTCTCATTGTGGTTTTGGTTCACATTTCCCTAATGACTAGTGATGCTGAGCACCTTTTCTTGTGGCTTCCAATGTATTTACAGCCAACATACCCAATAAGACACACAGAAAATCCATAATAGATTTTTAAACCTCTCATTTAGCCTCTCTTAAATAAGGACTCAGCCCTGTCAAATTTTTGTCTGAGAAAGCAGCTTGAACAACTTTCTTTTGTCGGAAACTCTTATCTCCCCTGAAACATTTTTTTTTTTCCTTTTCCATCCAAACTCAAGCCCCTCTCAGGCTCTGTTTTCTTCCACACAGCAGGCTCTGTCACCCTGACTTGGAATTTTGCCAACTGATTTTCAGATGTCTACAAGTTCTGAGTGAAGATATTTTACCTTGTAGGTTTTGTTTTAATGAAAACAATAACAAAATTAGCCACTTCCATTCTGAACGCATGCAACAACATGAACGCACCTTGAGGACATTATGACAAGTGAAATAAACCAGTCACAAAAAGGACAAATACTGTATGATTTCACTCACACGAAGGAGAGACGTTGAATTCATAGAGACAGGATACAGAAGGTGACTGCCAGGGGCCGTGGGGAGGGAATGGGGGATTATGGCTTAATGGGTATAGAGTTTCAGTTTTGCAAAATGAGAAAATTATGGAGACTGGTTGCATGACAGTGTGAATATACCCAATGCTACTGAACCTGTATACTGAAAAATTGTTGAGATGGTAATATTTTATGTGAGGTGTACTTTATCACCATTTTTTTTTTTTTTTTAATTAGCCAATCTTGGCGGTTTTAGTTGCTCTTCTCCTAACCAAGTCTTGCTCTCAAGTCTGAGAGTGTTACATTTCTGGCTGTGGGAAAATGGCTTGGTCACTGCAGGCTGGAGAGAGAAGCTGGGCAGAAGCAGGAGGAGAAAGAAGGGACCATGCCTGCTGGGGCCATGCAATGTCATCCACACTCACTGTCACACAGGCATCCACTCTCAACAGTGTAGTGAGTGGCAACTTCATTCCAGCCAAGAGCTATGTGTCTCATAACAGCATTGTTAATTTGAATTTGCAATTTTCATAGTTTTGTTTATATTTAATTTGTAACTTTGCTTTCCTATCTTGGCATATCTTCAAGGAATATTATAATGAAATCACTTCAACACTAAGACTCAAAACAGTTTTGAGTAAAAGGAGTTTTGTACATTATTTGAGTTTGAGAAAACCTGTAATTTAGAAACTTTGTAATATGGTCTCCAAGCATGAAGGGAGATAAAACATGTCCATGGTGGCCGTATGTGCCTTCAGAAGGCCTTGTTACCTTCCAGTCTTCTAGGGGACCAGGAAATATTGGGCCACTAATTGTCAAAACTGTAATTCTTAGATGCCCACTCTGTGCCAGGCTACACAAACCATCTTATTTAATCATCCTTAACTCCGTGGAAGAGAAGATTTTATGTTGTCGCTAACGTGTTAGTAAAGTGCCCTCTATGGTTTGAATGTGTCCCTTCCAAAATTCAGGTGTTGAAACTGAATGGCCAACGCGATGGTGTTAAGAGGTGGGGCCTCTGAGAGGTGATTAGGCCATGACGTCTCTTCCCTTGTGAATGGGATTGAGCCCCTTAGAAAAGAGGCTTCACATTGTGTAACTCGGGTTAGCTTGCCTTCTGTCAAGTGAGGACACAGTGTTCCCCTCCTCCTGAGAACGCAGCCCTTACCAGACAGTAGAGCGTGCTGGTATCTTAATCACAGATTTTCCAGCCTCCAAAATGGTGAGAAAGCAAATTTCTGTTCTTTGTAAATTACCCAGTCTCAGGTATTTTGTTATCACAGCACAATATGGACTAAGATGGTCACCCAAGTAGGATTTAAGCTCAGCCTGGCTACCAAGACCATAACCTCAATCACCTTTTGTTGGATTTTTGTTTTACATTCTGCCAGGAGATGCAGTCTGTTGTGATGACTGGAGCAATCCTCGCTCTGTCCCTCAGAAATAGTTGATTTAACACCTCTGTGCCTCAGTGTCCTCATCTGTAAAATGAAGATGACACCACCACCTACTCCACAGGATGGTAATGAAGATTATGTTCAATGCAGACCTGAGAAGTGCCAAATTATTGGGGAGAAAAAGATTTTGCAAATTCTTAAAAACTCTGCATTAAACGGAACTATCATTTAGTTGGTTTATGATGGCAACCACTTCCAGTGCATGCTTTTTTGTGATTGTTTGGGGGAGATAAAAATATTAATGATATAGTTTGCAAATTCAAACTTTACCGAAAAAAAATAATTAAGTTTTGTAGAAGAGTACCAGTTTACAACATAGACAATTATGAAATTTAAGAGATTAACAGTCTTGAAAAGTTCCTGAGGAGACAGAACTGTAATTTACAATGCTTGACTTCATGAAAACCTCAAGTTCAAATTACAACGGCAATAACGTCCCTCCACCAATCCTCCCAGAATGAGAACGCGGTTCCTAACCTTTGAATCACAAATCCGTTTGGGTAGCTAATGAAAACGTGGATTCTCTCGGGGGTGGGTGGGCGGGAGATAAGAAATCTTAATTTTACACATACCGTTATCAAAACGCTTTAAATCTGAGCTGTGAGGGGCAGTGACCACACAGCCTGCTGGACAGGAAGGGTCTTGCAGAGGAGGACAAAGCTGGGAGGTGAAGAGAGGGGCGTCTCCCACTGATTTAAACCCCCAAGGCCAGCCATGTCTGGAATGGCCTCTGTACCCACTCTTTTCCTTTAATCAATAAATTCCTTTCCGGTAAAGATTTTAGTTGAATTTCTATTGCACCAACGGAGTTCTGACTCAAGATAAAGTGGACGTTTCAGGAGTCGGCACAGCCCCTCCACGCTGAGCTGCGTGCGTTTCCCTGGCTCCTGAGCAGCACCCCATGAAGGTAGCAGCCATCTTGCCCGTAGGATCCGAGCCCAGGATCTCCCTGTCACCCGGAAGAGGAAGTACCTGGGTTCCCAATTCAGAAGAGCTGGAGCCTGGCTGACTCAGGCATCGGTCTTCAAAATACCTGTTGAAAGGACACTTTGATTAGGTTAAAAAAAAGAAAAAAACATGCAGAATGGGGTCGCTACTGTGGAAAACAGTATAGTTAAAAAATTAAAAATTGAAAATTTCAAAAATTAAAAATTGAAATACCCGTGTAATCCAGCAATGCTATTTCTGGGTATATACCCCCAAGAATTGGAAGCAGAGTCTCAAAGAGAGATTTGCACACCCCTGTTTGTAGAAGTACTATTTACGGTAGCCAAAAGGTGGAAGCAACTCACGTGCCATTGGCAGAAGGGTGGATAAACGAATCCCTCATAGGATAGGATACTGTTGGGCTTTAAAAAGGAAGAAAGTCCTGATGCACTGCACACAGATGAACCCTGAGGACTTTATGGCGAGTGAAATAAGCCAGTCACAGAAGGACAATGCCGTGTGATTATTCCACTTGTATGAGGGACCTAGAGGAGTCAAATTTACAGACAAAAAGTAGAATGGTGATTGTCAGGGACTGGGAGAGGGCGAATAGGAGTTAATGTTTAATGGGGACAGTTTCGGTTTGATAGGAAAAAGTCATGGAAGGTGGTAATGGTTGCACAATAATGTAAATACCCTTAATGTCAGTAAACTGTATATTTAAAAAGGATTAAAATGGTAAATTTTGTGTCATTTTACCACAACTAAAAAAAAAAAATTAAAAACAAAATCCATGCAACATGTTTGGTTTTTAATGTTTTGAATAATATCTTGTGCAGAGAAGGGGACTTTCGGGGGTTAATTTTAGTGCCAACTAAAACTGGGAGAATCCTACAAACAGTTTAGCAGAATATAACTCCAAGAAGGAAATTTAGGCGGAGATTACATGTGATTTTGAGAATCATGATTTAATTAAAAAGATATACAGGTGCTACTGCTCCACACAAGTGGTGCAAAGTGACCCCAAAGGTCACCTCGATTTGCTCCATGACCAGCTGTGCTTGTCCTCCTGATAATCCCCATCCAGACTTGCCTTAGCCAGGGTGACCTGGCCTCTAAGAGCAAGGTGGTGTCTTTGAGAGCCATGGTGGAGAATCTTGGGATAGAGAAAGGGAACATTGGAGCTGCGCCTGAGAAGGCAGAGTTATAGATAGGCAAGGAGGTGGAGGTGTGGCTCTGTTTTGTTTTGATTTTGTTATTGTGATTTTTTAAAAAATAAGAGCTTTAAGAGCAATTGTTCAATGAAAATCAACAATGCCCCAAGAGTCACTGAAATTACCTTTTTTTTTGAGACAGAATCTGTCACCCAGGCTGGAGTGCAGTGGCACAATCAGCTCACTGCAACCTCCACCTCCCAGGTTCAAATGATTCTCCTGCCTCAGCCTCTTGAGTAGCTGGGATTACAGGCGTGTACCACCACGCCCGGTTAATTTTTGTGTTTTTCATTATGACAAGGTTTTACCATGTTGGCCAGTCTGGTCTTAAACTCCTGACTTCAAATGATCCACCTACCTCGGCCTTCCAAAGTGTTGGGATTACAGGCCAAGCCACTGCGCCCAGCCAGTTTCATTTTTCTTGACTCCCTAAGGCATTGTCAGAGGTTCTTATTTTTCCTACTTTTTTCTGCTCCCCGTGAGAGCACAGATATGAGCATGAGTTCTTGATCTTGTCAGCTCATGATTTTGCTTTTCTTGAAGGAATTTCTAAACAGTCTCACATTTCAATCTATCATGTGCTGTTGCTTTCACAGGGTATTGCCTCAGGTTCACCTGTATGAAATTGCTTCTTCAGTTGTGTTTCCCTTAGCTTGCCTCATCAATTTTGCTTTGAAATCTCTCCTTGGGACATAGTGGCCTTGTCTGGACTTTGGTCAGCATGTGAAAATGCAGTGAGGGAGTTGGGATGATGGTGAGGCAATGGGGTTTAAGGGTGTTTCTGAGGTTTCAGGGCATATCACTCACATTCATTCATTTAGCACACGTTTCTTGAGCATCCACATTTGCCAGGCATCATGTGAATTACTGGATACGGTGGTATGGGTGGGTGGGTGGATGGTGGTGGTGGTGGTTTTATTCTAAAATAAATTTATCATTACAAACTGGATAAAGCTACAAAGGATAAGTTCCAGCATCTCTAAGCACCCCTAACAAAGGGACCACACTGGTGTCAGGGAGAGGGGGCAGCTAGGAAAGGTCACTCTGAGGAAGTGCTGTTTTTGAACTGAGATGTGAATTGGATTTAACCAAGGGAAAAACCAGAAAGATTGCTGCAGAGAAAACCACATGTGCAAAGGCCCTGAGGCAGGCAGTGTGTGCCCTGGAGAGACCAGTGCAGCTGGAGGCGGGGAGAGTAGCATGCGATGAGGCTGCAGGGTGGGGAGCCAATGAGGACTGTCTGAAAGCCTTTGGTCTATATTCCATGAACAACAGAGAGCCGTGAAGTTTTAAGTGAAGGCTGATGAAATCTGATTGGAGTTTTCTATTTTTCAAGAGTACCTGCTCTTGGGAGGGCTGGTTGAGATAAGGTTCATAATGCCCTGATTCCTTTCTTCCCATCGTCTGCCCATTTCTGGCATAGTCGGCTTCTCTAGCTGCAAATACAAACAAAGTCACCGCTTATCATTTTTCCTATTAGTATTAATAGCTGAAGCTCCCATCTGTCAAACTGCTCACATTTAAAGCCTCTCCCACCAGTCATCCACAAATCCCAAGGTCTTACTTGATCCAAAGCAGACACATTGTCGTTCCAAATGCCCCAGAGAGTGTGAGGAAGGCTAGTTACCTCAGCAGGTAGGTCCCTGTCTCCCACTTCTATCATGGCCTCTCTTCACTGTTGGGCACTGGTCCCACACATACAAATGCTTGTCTACTGCTGAAGGGAGGCTTGGGCTTTGGTGTTAAAATCAGACTTCCCTCACTCACATGCTCTGCCTTTGTCTCCAGAGCTGAGTCAGAGGCGGCTGGATATGCAGGAGCATCCACCTGTCTAGCCCCAAATCTCCACCACAAACCCTTCCAGGTCAGGCCTTCAGCCCGGGTGCACCTTTAGCACCCCAGGTGTCCTTCTCTGCTGGGGAGTCTCAATCCTTCAGAGAAGCTCCCAGTTGTTGACCCTCTTGGGGCCTTCCTTGTCACCCAGCACAGGCTCTGTGGACTAAAGGACAACTGCAGAAGCATGTTTGTTGTGCTCTGGTCACAACAAACAGATATTTACCATACGATATTTACCAGCCCAACACAAACCAACTTACATTGATGCGATTAAGCAACCTTGCCCATCCCAACAAAATCTGTCCTGAGGATGCTTGCTCTCTCCCTTGCCAGACATAGAGGATGATGGCATTTGCTCTGTTTTATTTTTTCCCTCACCCAGTACTCATTAGAATATTCTCCTTAATATATAAAATAATGAAATCAGAAAAATATCAATAGAAAGACATTTCACGGTCTCTAACCAATAAATGACATTTATATCAGCATGTGTGTTACAAAACTCAGTTTCCATGGGAGAATGGGCACCTAGTCACCTAGGAGGGTGACTGCTGCATTCCATAAAGGATTACAGGACAATTTCAGGACATGGCAGGTCAGAACTGGGCCCTGACGTTGGGAGTCCCACTGTGTAAGTGTAGAACCATTTACTCTGAATAAACACTACTGTGTGCATCTCCTAAAACACAATTTTTTAAAAAATGAAAAATTATGTCTTCATTTTTTGCTGATCATAGCAGATACTTACTGAAATGCTCTAAAACTTTTAAATATGCATATTCCACAGTTTCCAGAATATATAAAGAAGTTTCAAAACTCAGTAAGAATGGCCAGGCGCAGTTGCTCACGCCTGTAATCCCAGCACTCTGGGAGGCTGAGGCAGGTGGATCACTTGAGGTCAGAAGTTCGAGACCAGCCTGGCCAACATAGTGAAACCCTGTCTCTACTAAAAAATACAAAAAATTAGCCGGGCATGGTGGCAGGCGCCTGTAATCTTAGCTACTCGGGAGGCTGAGGCAGAATTGCTTGAACTCGCTAGGCGGAGGTTGCACTGAGCTGAGATTGTGCCACTGCACTCCAGCCTGGACGACAGAGTAAGACTCCATCTCAAAAAAAATAAAAATAAAAAGGACCAGGTGCAATGGTTCACACCTGTAAGCCCATCATTTTGGGAGATACGGTGGCAGGCACCTGCAATCTCAGCTACTTGGGTGGCTGAGGCAGAAGAATTGCTTGGACCCAGGAGGTAGAAGTTGCAGTGAGGCGAGATCGTGCCACTGCACTCCAACCTGCGTGACAGAGCAAGACTCTGTCTCAAAAAACAAACAAAAAACCTCAATAAGAAAACAATTAAAAACAAGCAATCCCAGCTTTTTAGATGCCAGAGTGGGAGGATTGCTTGAGGCCAGGAGTTTGAAACCAGCCTGGATAACACAGCAAGACCCTGTCACTACAAAAAAATTTAAAAGTTAGCTGAGCATGGTAACACATGTCTAGGCCCAGCTAGTCAGGAGTCTGAGGCAGGAGGATCATTTCAGCCTGGGAAATCAAGGCTACAGTGAGCTGTGATCACACCACTGTACTCCAGCCTGGGTGACAGAGCAAGACCCTGGCTCAAAAAAAGAAGAAAGAAATTAAAAAAAAACAGGCAAAAGATTTGAACATGGCTGGGCAAAGTGGCTCATGCCTGTAATCCCAGCACTTTGGGAGGTCAAGGTGGATGGATCACGAGATCAGGAGTTCGAGACTAGCCTGGCCAGCATGGAGAAACCCCATCTCCACTAAACATGAAAAATTAGCTGGATGTGGTAGTGCATGCCTGTAATTCCATCTACTCAGGAGGCTGAGGCAGGAGAATTGCTTGAACCCAGGAGGTGGAGATTTCAATGAGCCAAGATCACGACACTGCACTCCAGCCTGGGCAACAAAGTGAGACTCTTTCTCAAAAAAAAAAAAAAGAAAAGAAAAAAAAGATTTCAACATACTTCACCAAATAAGAGAGAAAGCCAAATAAGCACTGAGAAGGTATTCGGTCACAGACTTTAAAAGAAAGTCGCAATGAGATACTATACACCTATCAGAATGGCAAAGGTTAAAGCAAACCAGCAAACAACTGACGATACCAAATGCTGGTGAGGATGTGGAGCACCTAGAACTCTCATGCATTACTGATGGGAATGCAAAATGGTAAAGACACTTTAGAAAACAGTTTGCAGTTTCTCATAAAGTTAAACTGATAATTACCATACGATCCCATAATCCTACTCCTAGATATTTATCCAAGATAAATGAAAGCACATATCCACACGAGTTTTTATAGTAGCTTTATTTGTAATCTCCCCAAACAGGAAAGAACCCAAATGTTGGTGAATACACTGCAGTGCAGCCACACAATGGACTACTACTCAGAAATAGGAACTACTGGTGTACCCACCGATGGATCTCAAGGACATTATGCGGAAAGAAGCCACTCAAATGGCTATGTGCTGTGTAACTCCATTTATATAACAAATTGGAAAAGGTGAAACTATGTGAAGAGAGAAAAGATAATGGTTGCCAGGGGCTGGGGATGGTGGGGAAGGGATTGACTGAAAAGGAACACGGGAACTTAGGGATGTTGAAAATTGTCTACATCTTGACTGTAATGGTGGTGGTGACACAACCATACATTTTTGTGAAAACTCATAAAACTGTATATCTAAAAAGGGTGAATTTTACTGTATGTAACAAACTCAATAGACCTGATGTAAAAAATGTTTATTTTTCCACTGACAGAGTAAATATTTAGAGAAAGCTCTTCTAAGAACTTTAAATATGCATTTTAATGGTTTCTTTGCCCTTGAAATAGAGAGGCTGTAAAGGCCAATAAAAATGAATTCCCTTTTTCATGTTAGGGTAAGATGTTTTACTGTCGCTGCTTAAATGGAGACAGTCTCTAAGAGCCTCACCATAAGAATGTTGCTTTTCTCACAACTTAAAGTCTGTGCAGCCTTTTGTTTCCTGGGCTACCCCTTCCCATGAGAAACCAAGATCCTGAGTGACAGCGAAAGCTTTCACTGGACCCCAGTGCCCTCCTGAAGGGGCCTGGACCTATAATGCCACCTCCTCTGAGCTGGTGGTCAATTTATTATTCTTCCCAAACAGGGAGAGGCACCAGAAACACCAAGAGGAACTAGCCCACGCAGCCCTTCAACCTTCACATCCGGGATTCTTCACCCACTACGTGTTGTGCTACAAGAGAAAGGCCCACTGACGCCCATTTTAACCACAGTCTTTTAAGACAGTGTAAGACATGAAGTTCTATTGGGTAAGTCCACTTCCCAAGATGACAATGTTTGGGTCAACTGTGACAGTCCTGTCACCCGTCTGTGGAGAAGGTGCGCCCCTCTGCCCTAGTTGCAAAGAGTGGGAAGCTGTCCCAGGTGGGCGGCAGAGCTTGGTTAAAGTTACGTGGTCCAACTCCCAAAGGGAACGTGATGACTGAGATGGCTCCTGTGCCCAGGAATGAACAAGTGTCAGAGACAGGAAGGGAAAGTGATGCAGGACAGTCAGATCCATACTGCTGGAATCTTTTAGGAACTGCCAGTGAGTGCTTGGTTGTACCTCATCCCATGTCATCCTCACGCCAGCCCTGTGGACTAATACTAGTACCTTCTGTTTACACATATTGAAAACAAGGCTAAGAAGTAATGTCACAAGTCGCAGAAGTCATGAACCAGGTCTGTCTGCAAAACATCTGCATCTTCTATCACACAGGGAAGAGGGTAGCGTCACCAGCTCCTTGGTTAGTATGATCTGGTAACAGGCTTGTAGTTTTTAAATTTTAACTTTTACCTTATTGGTAATCTTCAAGATTTTTAAAAAGCATTCCTGTGTGTCAGTTTTACGACAGGGAATCAAGGAAAGAGATGTTAGCCAAGCAAGAGTTTTGACCTCACCCTGAGGTCAGGATAACTGGGCTAAGAGAGAGGTAGGAAGAGAGAAAACTGGACTCACAGCTGTGCAGAGCCATGCGGAGGGGTCAGGAGGAGCATTGAGTCTGGTGGGTGTCCCTGCCCACTGGGACATTTATTCCATGCTCCTCTTTGTTGAAACCTAGGGGGACAAATGGTTGTTTTGCTCCGGGAGGCAGTTCCGCAGTGGGGCAGCCATGGATGTGTCGGCCCAGGGTGGCTCCCCCTGCCCCACTCGGCTTGGCTTCAGTGATGCCACCTACACCCTGCCTGTGCTCACTGCTGGCACCGCCACTGCTCAATGTCAGGTCCCGCCTCTTCTCTGGCAAAGCTTTAGTCATTCTAAGACCGTTCACTCACAGGGCTCTGGGGGTCAGGAATTCCACAGACAGCCCCTTCCCAGAAGCCTCCTCTGGTGCTTGGAACAGAGCATTGTCTCATCTTCCCTGCTCCGAACCCTCCAGCGCTCCTCATTTTTCCCAGGTGCTCAGGGCCCCACCACTAATAGCACATTCAATAAACATGATGACTCATCAACAGTGTTTAGTGCTTTGAATGCTTTATCTCCTCTTCCAAAAGTGGGTTATGCAACTTGTGCCCAGAACACCCCAAAGCAGACACAATAGAGTCATATGCCATCAGAGGCTGTCAAAGAGCAGACAACTCAAAACCACGTTTCTTCCACCAAAGACGGCTCCTTTGCTCAAGCTCACCCTTGTATAATCACAATAAGATTTTGTTTGTTGAGCTGGGGCGAAGGATGAACACTAGATCTTTTATCTGTTTCCATGAAGGTTCCTCTACCCCAAGGTATCTCACCAGTTTTCTTGATTTTAGAAGTTGTCACTTTTAAATTTTCTGTGCCAAAGGAATGCGGAAGTAGTACAGTAGGCTCAATTCCCAAATCACCTATATGTGACTTTGGAAGAAATTTTGACACAGCACTTAAATACGAACGTGGGTGTCCCTCCCACTGTGGAAGTCTACAGTGCTGAGCATGAAGGGAACTCAATCACCAGAGGAGGAACTACTCACTGGTTAGGGGCTGGGACATGTTCCTCTTTTGTTCCCAGATGCACTCTTCTCTCCAGCATTTTACTCCACGCAGTGCCCTGTGCTGGAAGGTGGCAATGGGCCATCTTCCCCTCTGTGTGTCCACTTCCTACCCTGTCACTCTGCAACAATTCCCATAGGGGAAGGGGGGCTGTTTCCCCATCCCTTGGATCTGAGCTGGCTTTGTGACCTGCTTTGGCCCACAGAATGTAGCAGAAGTGACAGTGTGCCAGTTGGAGCCTAGGCCTCAAGAAGCCTGGCAGTTTTCTGCTTGTTCTCAGGCCTGACACCAGCATGAGAGCAAGCCCAGCTAGGTGGCTGGAAGGACTGGGGATGGGTGGAGAGCACACAGGCTGGCCCAGCCAACCAGCCAGCTTATTGCAAACTGTGAGCAAGCCAGGCTGGGCGGGACTGGGCCTGAAAAACCACCCAAGCTGACCCAACTCATAGAATTGGGAGCTAAATAAATGGTGGTTTTTGTTTTCTTTTTTTGTTTTGTTTTTACACTGGAGTGCACTGGCCCAACCAAAGCTCACAGTAACCTCCAGCTTCTGGGCTCAAGCATCCTCCTTCCTCAGCCTCCCGAGTAGCTGAAGACTGCAAGTGCACGCCATGCCCAGCCAAGTTTTATATTTTTTGGAGAGATGGGGTCTCACTCTGTTGCCCAGTTTGATCTCGAACTACTGTCCTCAATGATCCACCTGCCCTGGCCTCCCAAAGCACTGGGAGGCATGAACCACTGTGCCTGGCCAATGGTGACTGTTTTAAGCTGCTAAGTCTTGGGTGGTTTGTTACACTGAAAGAATCCCATTTTCCCCACCACATGGAAGTTCTGATCTATCACATTCACACTGCTCTTGAGAAATCCATTCTTCCTTCTGGCAGCCGAATGAAATGTGAGTAGGAAACATGATACTCCACTTCCCTTTCAGCTTTTTCACTGCGTCTCCAGGCTGTTTTAAGAAATTTTCTTGTGAAATCAACAGCATATATATCATTAAAGCAAGTATTTTCTGTCCCTAGTCTGTGGTCCAGGGGACCAACAATAAGATACAAACCATCGGTTGACACCATACCATAAAGAGTAGCAATTAAGTTGGATCATGCTTTACAGTGAGCCCAGTGTTAGCCAGCCATAAAAAGGATTTTATGGTTAAATATAAGTTTAATATAATCTCTTTATCATATCCCCCAATAACTGTTCATTACTGCTTCAGTTCATTTGGTTTACATTTGTCACATACATCTCTATAATACACACAGACTTATATTTTCTATACATTTCTTAGCATTTAGTTGCCTTTGGATCAATACAGAATTAGTAGGGATCAGTGCAGGAAAGAACATTATATTTGTCTGAAAGTAGTCTTACATATTTCTATAGCACCTTTGATTTAAGGAGCTCAAGGTACTTTAACATTCACTATAGCATCCTTCTGCCATCTCTGGGTAGGGAAACTATTATAAATTATCATTAGTCCCCTTTTATAGAAGGAAAAATAAAAACAAGGAACGGTGAAGTGCTCAGTGTGATGATATCACAGCAGGAACTCGGGTTTTTATCTCAGCGTTCCACTTTGTGAACTGTCATATATTCCAGAATTATATTCAAAAGGTATAACGCTTTCCTCCACTTGTACATCTCTCTGGATGGATGTTAAGTAAAAGGGCCGGATAGATGGTAAATTCCCACCAACGGATCCTCCTGGCTGTGCAGTTATTTCCTGCAGTTCTTTATGTTGGCTAAGGAGTCCCATAAATTCCAGAAACGTCCTTTGCTTCTCCATTGAAAATCCTAATCAAGCGCTACCACCCCAGCATTTCCAGCAGAAGGGAAAAACCAGTGATCCATGGTCATGCTCTTCAGCTGGGCATTTGTGGCCAATAAAGTCTGGGCAGTGACCACGATTAGTGCTTTTATAACCTACCAGATGTGCAAAAGTAATTTTAATTTGCTTGCGTATTTTTGCTTTTCTCCAGTATTTGCGGGGAACCAGAGCTCACTGGCTAACAAAAGATAAAACCCCCCAGGGGATTTCCTTCCATCTGGAGCATCGTCTAGGTTTCTCACAAGAAGGATGAAGCCAAGAAAAAGGCACTTTTAGGAGAGTAAGTTTTCTTAAATTCACAACGTGTGGATTTGACTTTAAATTTAAATGCACTGGAACATGGAATGTTTTCCACTTCTACAAGGCTAACCTACAGACGCACGATTATTTAGGAATAAAAGAGGATCCATTTTTGCTATTCTTATCCAGACAAAGAAAATGCAAACTAAAATTTCAACTTTAGGCCGGGGGCAGTGGCTCATGCCTGTAATCCCAGCACTTTGGGAGGCCGAGGTGGGTGGATCACCAAGTCAAGAGATGGAGACCATTCTGGCCAAGGTGAAACACTGTCTCTACTAAAAATACAAAAATTAGCTGGCTGTGGTGGCGTGCATCTGTAGTCTCAGATATTTGGGAGGCTGAGGCAGGAGAATCGCTTGAACCCGGGAGGTGGAGGTTGCAGTGAGCCCAGATCCCACCACGGCACTCCAGCCTGGGTGACAGAGCGAGACTCCGTCTGGAAGAAAAACAAAAAAAAAGAATGCCAAGCTGCAGCAACTTGGAGTTTTATAGATTTGGGAACTAAGTACCTGAGTGCTTCTGCCAGCATGGATAAATTAGCCACCTAGGGGAAGGTCACATAATGAGCTTGGTTCTGCTTAAGGACTGACACAAACTTAAAAACATTCAGGGAAAAAAAAAACAGGATTTTTTCCCCCTTTTTCTTTCTTTTAGAAAAATGAGAATATAGAGCATTTTTCAGAAAATGAAAGTCCCACCAGATGTTCCTAGCAACTATCTCCAGGCCTCACATGTTCAGCCTTTTCCCAAAAGTCCTTAGAAAGAACACACACTGGGAAAGCCATCTCCGAAATGCTGTGAGAAGGGGCACAAAGGAAAATATATAAAGGAGGCCAGCATGGGGGTTCACACCTGCAATCCCAATACTTTGGGAGGCTGAGGCTGGAGGACTGCTTTAGCTGGGGAGTTTGAGACTAGCCTGGGTAACATGGTGGAACCATGTCTCTACAGGCGGGAAGTGTGGGGGGGTAGGGGGGAAGCTGGGCGTGGCATGCAGCTGTGGTCCTGCTACTCCCGAGGTTGAGGTGGACGGATCACTTGGATTGCTTGAGCCCAGAAATTAGGGACTGCACTGAGCTATAATCTCACCACTGCCCTCCAGCCTGGGCCAGAACTAGGTGCCAAAAAAAAAAAAAAAAAAAAAAAAAAAAAGAGAGAGAGAGAGAGACAGAGATCAAAGAGACCCTCAGCTTTAGGAGAATTTTTGAGAAAACTTTTAAATAAAAAAAGAGCGGGGAAGGTATCCAGAAATTAGCTGGGCGTGGTGGCACACACCTGTAGTTCCAGCTACTCGGAGGCTGAGGCAGGAGAATCACTTGAACTCGGGAGGCAGAGGCTGCAATGCCCCAGATCCCATTACTGCACTCCAGCCTGGCGACAGAGCAAGACTGTGTCACCAGGAATACAAATATGGGGTGAGGCACAGATTCCCCCCCGCCTCCCCACCCACAGAACAGGAGTCATAAAAACAGCTGTCATAGGGCCACAGATTACTGCTGCTAGTTTGAGGGGTGGCAGGGGAGGCATCTGCCCCCGTGTGGGGGTCTGCTGAGCAGCCGTGGGCATGGGGGAAGACCTGATCAATTCACTTTCTGAAAAGCCCATTTCCTGGAGGGCGAGGTGGGCAGAGAATGCCAGGTGGTCTTCCTCGACTGTACCGATCGATCCCTGCGTGGCCCGGGCTGGGGCGGAGGCCGCGGTGCTGCCCTTCGCGAGCTGCGGGGTCGAGCAGGCCGGGCCAGGCCGGGCCGGGCTCGGCTCAGGTGCGGCCGCGCGGTCCAGGTCGGCGACCCTGGCTCCAGGCTTCGGGCTCCCGGCCACGTGGGGGCGCTAGGCCGGGGTCCCGCCCTGCTCCTGCACCGGCCGCGAGGCCTTCTCCGGCGCCTGCAGCCCCGTGGGGCCTCCGCACAGGTCCGGGAAGCGCGGGCCGTTCCCCGCGAAGGAGTCGCGGCGCGCCAGGGTCTCCTCCTGGACTGGGCGGCCCACGGGCTCCGCCGCCGCCGCCGCCGCGCCCTCCTGTGAGGTCTGGCTGACATAGACCACGATGATGTCGCCCTTGAAGTTCATCACCTGCCCGCTGGAGATGAACGTGGAGTTACTGTTTCCAGTCACGTTTCCTGCGGGGAGAGGAAGGGAGAACACGGGGAGGGTGAGTCAGCGCCCGGGGCCTGCCAGGTCTCCTGGGAGGAAGGTTCAGGGCGTGGAGGGTGGTTCCCCAGCTTCCCACAGCCCCAGGCCACAGGGAGCCGCGGGCACATTCCAGGCCCACTGAGGCAGAGGAGGGTGGGGCTGAGAAAGGAGGAGGAGCAGAGAAAAAAAAAAAGAGAAGAGGCGGGGAGAGGAAGAGAGGAGGAAAAGGAGTGGGAGGAGGAAGGGGGAAGGGGGAGAGGAAGAGTAGGAGGAGGGGAAAGAAAGGGGAGAGGAAGGAGCGGAGAGAAGAAGAGGAGGAGGGGAGGAAGAGGAGAAGGAGAAGAGAGAAAGGAGGAGAAGAGGAAGAATAGAAGAGGAAGAGAAGGAGGAGGGGAGGAAGAGGAGGAGAAAGGAGGAGGAGAGGAGGAAGAGGAAGAGGAAGGGAGGAGGAAGAGGAGGAGAAGAGGAAGAGGAGGAGGAGAAGAGGAGGGGAGGAAGAAGAGGAAGAGGAGGAGGAAGGGAGGAGGAAGAAGGGGAGGGGAGGAAGAGGAGGAGGAAGGGAGGAGGAAGAAGGGGAGGGGAGGAAGAGGAGAACAGGAAGGGAAGAAAAGGAGGAGAAAAGGAAGAGGAGGGGAAGAAGAGGAGAAGGAGGGGAGAAAGGAGGAGGAGGAGAAGAGGAGGAAGATGAGAAGGAGAAGAGGGGAAGAGGAGGAGAAAAGGAAGAGGAGGAGAAAAGGAAGAGGAGGAGGAGGGAAGAGGAGGAGGAGGGAAGAGGAGGAGGAGGGGAGAGGAAGAGATGAGAAATGAGCAAGCTTAGGAGCAGACTAATGCTTTACTATTTGCCTGTGACTTGGGACCCTAAGATACTGGCAAGAGATCACATCAGGATTATAAAATCACGGAGATTCAGATGTTACAAAAGTGTGTGTGTGTGTGTGTGCGCGCGCAACACACAACAAGCACAGCTAAGGGAGCAGAGCCCAGTCTGCTCTCCTCTCTGGACTCACATCTGAGGCTCTGTCACCCTGGGTGACTTGGTTCCTCATGGTCTCTAACAGCTCAGCCCTGGAGGATCATGGGGCCACGTGGGCTCAGCTTTCAGCAGAGAGTAACACAGTTCCTTAACCTTAAAAGAAAACTACTTCTGGAAACAACAGAGATTCACAAAACTAAAATAGAAAAAAAAAATCCTATAAATCACTCTTCCCATCTGAACTCTGAAGGGTGTTTTGTCCGTAGGGGCTTCTATGGTCATTCTTTATGAGTGACTAGATGTGGTCAGTCTTTAAGTAACGGACCTTTTGAAAAACAAACAGAAAGTCCAACAAATGTTAGGAAACCTGCTAGCTCTTATGATTCTTCCATTTTAAAGACAGAAATTCCCTAGACTTTGGTCTAGGAAACTGCCACAAACCAAGCAGATTAGAAATGCCCCAACATTCAGCATCACAAACAGAATTCTTCAGTTTGAGCAGGGGCAGGAATGTCAAAATGGCTCCTCACGATTCACCAACTTTATCTTTTTCTTCTCCATTGTGACTCAGCTTAGTAATAATTCACACAAACAAAATGAAGTTTCTGTTACTACTCCACATGAGATTTTCCTCAAATATGGAAGGCATATTTTGGATGGTCTGACTAAAATACTGATAGGCATATAGGAAATTCCTTTGAGGGGCCTTCCCCCGACCCACTGGGTACCTCTAGAGAAGCCAAGACCAAAATACAAAGAAAAGCCCATGAAAACACAAGAATTTCAATTATGAGCGACAAATCCAAAGTCATGAAGGAGGTCTGCGTCTCATGATTTTTCTCCCATAGGCAGTTGTATGGGATGTCCTCCAAGATGGGCAGTGGCAGGACTTATTTGCCTAAGAAACCCCAATCAGCATGAAGGAGGCCCAGTGGCATTTCTGTTTACCACCCACCCAGCACACTCTCCACCCACTGCCAGGCATGCAGCGCACTCCAGCGAGGGTCTGCTCTCCAGTGTGTCTACACCCTTCTGCTCCCACCACTTACCAAGTTCCTTCTCAAGTCTGTTATCACCAGATAAACTCACTGGGAAGTTTAATTAAATATTAGGTAAAGCAGTGAAATATTACAGTGAACAAATGAAAAATGTTTCTATGAAAACTAAAGTGAATGTTTTGCAAGGACCCAAATAAAGGCGAGTCACTAAAAAAAACAAAAAAACACAACATACAAACAAAATGAAACCACCACCACAAACTGTTAAACTGGTCTGGGGTGTGGGCCAGGAAACTATGAAAAAAGAAAGAAAAAGAAAGGACTTCTGGTTTCAAAGTGGTGTCACAGAAGCAAGCTGGTTCCACTCCCCCACAGAAAACCAAAAGCAAATATACAGTGCCAACACTATCATTCAGAATATTCTAGAACACAAACATGACAATGAGACAGTTCCCAGGGCCACAGAGAAGTGAGAAAGGAAGAAAAAGAACAAGAAAAGGAAATAGTAAAAGTCCAGAAGGATTTTGCTCTCCAATATCTGTAACTTTTCATTTCACACTGAAAAAACAGAAACTGGAAATTAAGGTGGTCTGGTTAATGTAAAAAGGGCTCAGGAGGCCGGGTGCAGTGGCGCACGTCTGTAATCCCAGCACTTTGGGAGGCCAAGACAGGTGGAACACCTGAGGTCAAGATTCAAGACCAGCCCAGCCAACATGGCAAAAACCAATCTCTACTAAAAATACAAAAATTAGCTGGGCATAGTGGCAGGTGCCTGTAATCACAGCTACTCTGGAGGCTGAGGTAGGAGAATCGCTGGAACTCGGGAGGTGGAGGTTGCAGTGAGCCGAGATTGTGCCACTACACTCCATCCTGGGCAAAAAGAGCAAGACTCCATCTCAGGAAAAAAAAAAAGGTCTCAGGAAACTATAATCAGCCAGTACACACAGCCTTATACTAAAAAATAATCAGTGTGTAAATATAAGACACATGTTTTAAGTAAATTATTTAAAAGGGTTTCTACCACAGCAGCAACAGAACACGTAGGCATAGCAACACAGTTAAGTCCTCCTGTTTGAGAAATCATTACTTAATTAATAGAAAAAGTCACAGTGAAAAATAAAACGTACATGGAATGGAACATTCAGTTTTAAAAAATGTACATACCATGAAAATAAAAAAAATACCATGTATATTGAATAAAATAAGTAATTCAAAGTTGCTTAGACATATGATTATTCTTGACATAGTTTCCTCTACTTTTAATATACACCATGACACAAACAGCTACATCTCTAAAGAAGATAAAGAAGAGATGAGGTTAAATGCAAAACTATCCATCATGAGGTCTTATCACAACATCACCGTCTGCTGGTTCTGTTGTTCTTCAGCATAATGTAAAACTACACAGAGGACCTCTCTAGCCACTGCATGGTTGATTTATGACTCTGAATCTGATCTCATCTCTTCTTTATCCTCCTCACTGATTTATCTGCTTATGTCATGGTATATATTATTTCTCTACCATTTTACATTTTATTTTTCAATAAATCATCATGAATCCATTGCTGTTTACTTCTTTCTTGTCAGAACCTTTTGTGAGTCTGAACCTAGGTAAAACTTACGCTTTTTGGCATCATCTTACACATCAAGGACCAGTGTCAAATCTTTCATCTTGAGAATTTCATTCCATGCCAACACTATCTCTGATACTGATAACCTAAATATTCTATAGGACCTATATTCATTTTGGTTTTCTTTTTTTTTTAACCTTGCAGAAAAATGTTTTCTTTTTTCAAATGGACGTCAAAGCCTTTTGCCTAAGTAAAATATTTAAACATTTCAGAATCCTTTGTTTCATGGACTGAATCAAGAATATTATTCTTGGGGTGCTGCTGAGTGTGATGGCTTACGCCTGTAACCCTAGCACTTTGGGAGGCTGATGTGGACAACTGCTTGAGCCCAGGAGTTGGAGATCAGCCTGGGTAACATGGCAAAACCCTGCCTCTATGAAAAATACAAAAAAATTAGTTGGATGTGGTGGCACACGCCTGTAGTCACAGCTACTTGGGAGGCTGAGGTGGGAGGATCACCTGAGCCCAGAGATGCTGAGGCTCCATGAGCTGTAATCACGCCTCCAGCCTGGGTGACAGAGTGACCCCTGCCTCAAAGAAAAAAAGAAAAGAAAGAAAAAGAAAAAACATATTATTTTTGGAAGGCTATGAGGCTTGTGAAAGGGCAAAAACTAGGCCTTTAAATTCCCGACCATTAAGATGTAAAAGACAGTTACCTAGAAAGATTTAGGAGATTCTCAAACAGGTTTATTCTTCAAGTGTTTCTTTAAGAAAGGAACAATTAATGACAAAAACAACCTTTGGTCAAGTCCCTTCATGCTGATTCTTGTGAGATACAGTAAACTGATAGAGACTAAACTTTTTTAAAAAGTTATACTGATCTGCCAATCACTACAAGTGGCAATTCTTAAGTGGCAGTAGAGTGACGTCCATGGGCTTGTGCAGCTACGCAAGGCCTTATGCTCTCAAGAGGCTCTACACTGGGCTAAATGCTTTGTTGCCATCATGAAATTCTTTTTTTTTTTTTTTTTTTTTTTTTTGAGACGGAGTTTCGCTCTTGTTACCCAGGCCGGAGTACAATGGCACAATCTCGGCTCACCGCAAACTCCGCCTCCTGGGTTCAAGCAATTCTCCTGCCTCAGCCTCCCGAGTAGCTGGGACTACAGGCACGTGCCACCATGCCCAGCTAATTTTTGTATCTTTAGTAGAGACGGGGTTTCACCATGTTGACCAGGATGGTCTCGATCTCTTGACCTTGTGATCCACCCGCCTCGGCCTCCTAAAGTGCTGGGATTACAGGCGTGAGCCACCGCGCCCGGCCTGCCATCATGAAATTCTTACTCATTTTTGCAAAAGGGGAAAATTTTTCATTTTCCACTGGGCTATGCCAGTTATGCCACCAGTCCTGAAGGGTGGGTGAATCTTAGGAGCATTACTCTGGGAATTTTCCCCACTGATGCTCTAATCTAGCACCATCACTTACGGAAGTAACGTCTTATAAGTTGGACATTTTTCAATATTACAGAAGTGTTAGCTAATCAGATTTTCTCAACTAATGAACCAAATATTCAGAAAAACTGAGTTGTAGAAGCTATCCACTGATGCTTCTAAAATACTGATCCTGTGATGCGTTTTCCTGATTTTTGAGCCACCCACCACTAGCTGTAACAACACCAACTTTCTGATATAAAACTGGGGCCTGTCCTTTGAGGCTGGGTCTACTGATTGCACCAACTGTATCTTTAACGCTTTATTTACAATTTCTAGCTTTGGGTTCTTTAACGTGGAATGAGAACTAAAAGTCACTTGCCAAACCGTCTAAGTGTAGGATCCTTCTAGGGTTTCCTTCCTTCCTTCCATCTATCACAGGTGTCTCATTCTCCTCAATTTCAATACCAAAAAGGTTTTAGCAATTCATTCCTTGAATCATCTCAAAGTATTCAATAGTTTTCACAGAAATAAAGATTATCAAATTCATGTTTTTCTTGCCAGTTAACATAATAGCTAATTTTTTTTTTTTTTTTTTTTTTGAGATGGAGTTTCGCTCTTTTTACCCAGGCTGGAGTGCAATGGCACAATCTCGGCTCACCGCAACCTCCACCTCCTGGGTTCAAGCAATTCTCCTGCCTCAGCCTCTCGAGTAGCTGGGACTACAGGCACGTGCCACCATGCCCAGCTAATTTTTTGTATTTTTAGTAGGGACGGGGTTTCACCATGTTGACCAGGATGGTCTCGATCTCTTGACCTCGTGATCCACCCGCCTCGGCCTCCCAAAGTGCTGGGATTACAGGCGTGAGCCACCGCGCCTGGCAAATAGCTAATGTTTTAAATGACAAGATCAGCTCACACTCACAGAATTGGGAGTACCCATGGACTTTAGAAAACATGGCCATTCAGGCTGGGTGCAGTGGCTCACACCTGTAATCCCAGCACTTTGAGAGGCCAAGGCGGGCAGATTATGAGGTCAGGAGATTGAGACCATCCTGGCTAACATGGTGAAAACCCATCTCTACTAAAAATACAAAAAATTACACAAGCATGATGGCACGTGTCTGTAGTCCCAGCTACTTGGGAGGCTGAGGCAGGAGAATTGCTCAAACCCGGGAGGCAGAGGTTGCAGTGAGCCAAAATTGCAACACTGCACTCCAGGCTGGGCAACAGAGTGAGACTCCATCTCAAAAAAAAAAAAAAAGAAAAAAAAGAGAAAACATCACCATTCAGCAGGTGGGGAGCAGGAGGGTCTGGGTATTCCAGAGTGACCCATGAGTTGTGAATAATCAGTGTGCTATGGGCTTCAGTCGGCCTCCTAGGTGGGTGTGGGTTAATCTGCAGATTAAGTGGAGATAGACTGAGTACCTAATACAATAATAACAGTAACAGAAGCAACACTCCACATGCAGAATTCACTAAGCACTCTCTTCAGGACAGGCTGGCTGCATCACAAACACCAGGTTTCTGTGGTTGTTTTTTTTCCCCTCTACCGACTGACACTGTTTCAAGGATGAAAACTGTCAAACAGCCTTCTTTTTCCATGGCTTATGATAATCCAGACTCACTGGAAAGAAATCTAATCGCATCAATGTCATCATGGTGTTTCTGTCTCTGAAGAGCAGAAGTGAATAAAGGGGTGAATAGAGAGATAGAGGTATTAAGGCTGCCTGGATTCAGGAGGGGCAGAAATGTGGGACAGAGGAGAGAGCAGGGGTCTAGAAGCTCTTGAGTCTTGTCCCGACTTGGCTGTCACCAGTGGTGAGAGTTTAGGACAAACCACCTAACTCTCCCGATCTGTATCAAGCTGTGCTGGCCTGGCAGTGCGCAACGGCATAGAGCAAATATTAATAATACACATTTGCCAAATAAATGAGCAAATGAGCACATGAATATCCAGAAGGATAGCATAAGGGTCAAACAAGATGATGGATTTGAAAATGCTAGGGAAATTGCAAATAATCAGTCGCAGGTGCAATGGTGCTATTCCTACTCCCAGAAAGTAGTATTAGTGCTCACGGAACTCCCAAAGATACAGAGATTCATGAAATACACTGAATAGTAGTAGTATCTTTCCCTCCCTGTCTTGTTGGAGGATCTCAACGTGTCTTGAAGACTGAAAGTGCGCTTTCTCTGGAAATCTAACCAACTTCTTTTTGCCCTGCTGAAATCCTCAATCATTATATGATTGTCTTTGGTTAGAACATTCATCTATATAATTCTACACAAACCCCACAGTCTCATTTCTCATCACGCAAGTCTGCTATGAGTTGAATGTAGCACCGGAGTAGATCAAGGCTTAGAATTAGCTGGTAATATCCTTATCTAATAAGATACCTCAGTCCTGAACTGTCCTTGCTAAAAAATAAGAATTCCTTAACATTTGATTTCTGAATTGCAGAACAGATTAGTTGTTCACATCAGAGAGTTCACATCTGATCTGCGATGGTGACATCAATAGGTCACCATGTTGGCAGCTGTATAATCAGGTAGGTGCTGTGGGTTTCCTTTTCAACATGGTTGCCATGATTTCTGCAGTTGATATGTGTCCCGGGGGGTAACTCTTCCTACTGAGTGCCAAGAAACTCACTGGGGACCTCTGCAGTTGGCGGTGACCTCTCCCTTGTTGGTGGCTAGTAAGGGAGTATGAAAGGGGGAGGGATGGTTCAGACGAGGCTTACCCAAGATGGCCTAAAAAGATCTGAGTCTTAAGAGAATGAAGAAATGGCTGGGTATGGTAGCTCACGCCTGTAATCCCAGCACTTTGGGAGGTAGGTGGATCATGAGATCGGGAGTTTAAGACCAGCCTGGCCAAGATGGTGAAAACCCGTCTCTACTAAAAATTAGCTGGGAGCAGTGGCAGGTGCCTGTAATCCCAGATATTTAGGAGGCTGAGGCAGGAGAATCACTTGAGCCTGGGAGGTAGAGGTTGCAGTGAGCTGAGTTCGTCCCACTGCACTCCAGTCTGGGCAACAGAGTGTGACTCCATCTCAAAAAAAAAAAAAAAAAAAAAAGAGAGAGAGAAAGAATGAAGAAATAAGCCACAGACTGGAAGAAAATATTTGCAAAAACAATACTGATAAAGGACTGTTCCCCCAAATAAACAAGAAACTCTTAAAACTCAACAGTAAGAAAACAACTCAATTAAAAAATGGGCTGAAGGGCTTAAGAGATAACTCACCACACCAAAAGCATTGGCCACAAAAGCCAAAATAGACAAATGGGACCTAATCAAACTCCACAGCTTCTGCACAGCAAAAGAAACAGTCATTAGAGTGAATCGGCAACCAACAGAATGGGAAAAAATTTTTGCAGTCTACCTATCTGACAAACAGCTGATATCCAGAATCTACAAAGAACTAAAGCAGATTTACAAGAAACAAGCAAACAAGCCCATTCAAAAGTGGGCGAAGGATATGAACAGGCACTTTACAAAAGAAGACATACATGAGGCCAACAAACATGAAAAAATGCTCATCATCACTGCTCATTAGAGAAATGCAAATCAAAACTACATTGAGATACCATCTCACGTCAGTCAGAATGGCGATCATTAAAAAATCTGGAGACAACAGATGCTGGAGAAGAGGTGGAGAAATAGGAACACTTTTACACTATTGGTGGGAGTGTAAATTACTTCAACCATTGTGGAAGACAGTGTGGCGATTCCTCAAGGACCTAGAAATAGAAATTCCGTTTGACCCAGCAATCCCATTACTGGGTATATATCCAAAGGATTATAAATTGTTTTACTATAAGGACACATGCACACGAATGTTCACTGCAGCACAGTTTACAATAGCAAAGACCTGGAACCAACCCAAATGCCCATCGATGATAGACTGGACAGGGAAAATGTGGCACATATACACCATAGAATGTTTTGCAGCCATCAAAAACGATGAGTTTTTGTCCTTTGTAGGGACATGGATGAACCTGGAAACCATCATTCTCAGCAAACTGACATAAGAACAGAAAATCAAACACTACATGTTCTCACTCATAGGTGGGTGTTGAATAATGAGAACACATGGACACAGGGAGGGGAGCATCACACACTGGGGTCTGTCGGAGGGAAATAGGGGAGGGACAGTGGGGGGTGGGGAGTTGGGAGGAGATAGCATGGGGAGAAATGCCAGATATAGGTGATGGGGAGGAAGGCAGCAAATCACACTGCCATGTGTGTACCTATGCAACAATCTTACATGTTCTTCACATGTACCCCAAAACCTAAAATGCAATAAAAAAATACCAAAAAAAAAAAAAAAGAGATACCTCACTAAAGATATCCAGATGGCAAACAGGCATATGAAAAGACGCTCCACATCATGTGTCATTAGGGAAGTGAGAATTAAAGCAACAGTGAGACACTACTACACACCTATTAGAATGGCTCAGATCCAGAACACTGACAACACCAAATGCTGGCGAGCGTGGGGGTGGGTAGCAGGGACTCTCATTCTTGGCTGGTGGGAATGCAAAAGGGTACAGCTGCTTCGGAAGACAGTTTGATGGCTTCTTACAAAACTAAACATACGCTTATTATATGATCCAGCAATCATACCCTGGTATTTACCCAAAGGAATTGAAAACTTATGTCCACACAAAAATCTGCACACAGATGTTTACAGCAGCTGTAGTCATAATTGCCAAAACTTGGAAGCAGCCAAGAATCCTTCAGTAAATGAAGGGATAAACAAAACCCCCATGTCCATCCACACAATGGAATATTATTTAGTGTTAAAAAGAAAAGAGCTATCAAGCCATGAAAAGACATAGAGAAAACTTAGATTCATAATGCTAAGTAAACAAAGTCAATCTGAAAAGGCTATAGCATGTATGATTCCAACTCTATGGCATTCTGGACAAACTATAGAGACAGTAGAAAGAGCGACAGTTGCCAGGAGTTTGGAGAGAGGAAGGGGTGAGTAAGTGGAGCACAGAGGATTTGTAGGCAGTGAAACTACTCTTATGACACTATCATGATGGATGCATGCCGTGATACATTGGTCCAAACTTACAGAACATACAACACAAAGAGTGGACCCCAGTGTGTTAGTGTGGGCTCATCAACTGCAGCAAATGTAGCACTTCAGTGGGGGAGGCTGTGCATGTGTGGGGGGCAGGAGGAAGACAGGACATCTCTGTACCTGCCCCTCAATTTTCCTATGAACCTAAAACTGCTCTAAAAAATAGTCTACATTAAAATAATGAAGACCTGAGGTTTTCATAGGCATTGTTAGTCCACTAAGCCAAACCAGGCCCTGTCACTCCCCTTCTTGGCTCCTCTCCTAGGGGCCCCTTTCTGACAGCATTCCTCTTCAAGGCTGCCTCTGACCTTTATTTGACATTTATTTTGCTTGCAAAAAAAAAAAAAAAAAAGAAGAAGAAGATAAAGTTTGAAGCATGTCGAAGAAAGGGCTTTCCCTACAAGAGAAAGTGATAGCGAAAACAGTGATGTTCCGAGACAACTGGCAGGAGAGAGGGGTCTCACCATAACCAGGGGACCATCACACACAGTGCATCCTACTGTCCCTCCTGTGGAACCCTCTGGGCTGGGCTGGGCCTAGCCACTGCCTCTCCCTCAGGCAGAGTAGCCAATGATGCGAGGACTGTGTTTGTCCCTGTTCTGTGTCACACTGAGGATTCTCCAAGGCACAGTAAATAAGTGAAATCAGCATCACTAGCACTGACTTAAGAGGAGACAGTGTGGTGGTTTAAGGTTATACTGCAGCTCTGACCTCCTGGGCTCAGGTGATCATCCCACCTCAGCCTCCCGAATAGCTGGGTCTACAGGTACACACTACCACATCTGGCTAGTTTTTTGGTTTTTTTTTTTTTTACCACATCTGGCTAGTTTTTTGGTTTTTTTTTTTTTTTTTTTTTGGAGAAGAGGTCTCAACTATGTTGCCCAGGCTGGTCCCGAACTCCTGGCTTCAAGAGATCCTCCCACCTTGGCCTTCCAAAGCGCTGGGGTTACAAGTGGGAGCCGCCATGCCCTGGCCTGCAATCAGATATTTAAATCATGGCTTTGTCGCTTCCTAGCTGTGCAATCCTGGGCGAGGAACTTGTGCGATAGAAATTCTGTGAGGAATAAGGAGATAATACACACAAAACACTTATCACCCGGTGACTAGCATCTATAATACCACAGATAAAACTGTAATCTTCAGGCTATTGAATCCATCTTACAGGTCCCTGAATACAATATGACTGATAGAATTTGAAGGCTACCCAAAAGTATGATTTGAAAGCCAGAATGACATGGGGATTTTTATTAAATATGAGTATTTTGAAGTGTTTCTAACATTTAAAATAGATTAATTGGCAGGATGTGGAGGCTTACACCTGTAATCCCAGACAGTGCGGTAGTTTAGGGTACCAGCTTCACAATCAGACAATTGTTTTTGTTTTTTTGAGAAAGGGTCTTGCTTAATCACCCAGGCTGGAGTGCAGTGGTGTGAACACAGCTCACCACAGCCCTGACCTCCTGGACTCACTCAGCCTCCCGCCTCAGCCTCCTGAGTGGCTGGGACTACACACCTTGGGAAGCTGAGGCGTGTGGATCTGCTTGAGCTCAGGAGTTCGAGACCAGCCTGGGCAGCGTGGTGAAACCCAGTCTCTTAAAAAAAAAAATACAAAAATTAGCAGGGTGTGGTGGCGCAGGCCTGTTGTCCCAGCTACTCAGGAGGCTGAGGTGGGAGGATGGCTTGAGCCTGGGAGGTGGAGGCTGCAGTGGGCCAAGATCATTCCACCGCTCACCAGCCTGGGTAACAAAGTCAAACCTTGTTTCAAAAAGAAAAAAAAAATGGATTAGTTGACTTAACATTAATATTTAATGTGACTTATCCAGCAAATGTTCAGGTAACTTGAGAGTGTTAAAAACAGCAAGTAAGTCAACAGAAACAATGAATCAAAGGAGTCTCCTGTTATCGGAAGGATGCTTCTACTTCGTCCATGCTTGACATAGCAGGCTCTGTGGAATCTATTTCTCAGGCAGGAAGAAGAAACTTAGTTCTAAGAACACAATCTCTGACAGAATTTACATTTTTAAGCAAGATAACGGACACTTTTCTTCTCGAAAGCTTATTATGTTGCTCAAAATGCGTAACATATGAATATTAAATCACAAGAACCGTGCCAAATAATACCACCAAATTGTCATGTAGATTTTCTTCCAAGGAAGAGAACTAAAAATATACACAAATACACTCAAACTACCCAGGCTACACTGGGTTCTTTCGGAATTTTTTTAAAACTTATTTTATATTTAACCCATATGCTTCTCATGTGATTTTCCTTTTTATGGAAATGTAAGCTCTGTTTCAGGCATTTGGAAGAAGCTGGGTATGTGACGATAAGGGAAGGGAAACAGTATTGAATAGTTCCATTCTGAATCATGCTTGAAAATTACTTAGAAAGTCTTACAGACCAAAGACTTCCAAAATGAGCCCTATCAGTGCAGAAAGAAGGGAAGCCAGACTAAATGAAGTATACACTGACCACATTTTTCATATATTTTGAAATAGCATATTGACGTTTTACAGCAATGAAAGCTGGATATTATCACCAAATAACCAAATTATGAAATACCTATTTTTACTTAAAGATTCAGGGCCAAACCAGTATCTGCCTTTGT
Organism: Alouatta palliata; assembly: GCA_004027835.1. Lineage (NCBI taxonomy): Eukaryota > Metazoa > Chordata > Mammalia > Primates > Atelidae > Alouatta > Alouatta palliata. The sequence continues at coordinate 142,898 of PVKV010002396.1, forward strand.
AAGATTGAACTGAAAGTGAAACGCAAGGTGGTGAATGGCATTCTAACAAGAGTGTGAAGAAAGAGATGGAAGGCTGTTGGTCACTGGAGGGAGAGAAAGGAGGGGAGGTAAAGATAGGAAAGTCTCTTCTCTACTCTCAGAATGGAAATGGATGATCAACAACAGTCATTTCAAGAGAGTGTGGGACCAGGGACGGGGACTGAGGACAGGGGAGGATGAGTCCTGTGTCCCTGGCTCCCAGGTGATGGCCTTGGAGTGCCTATGCTGCTAGGATGAACCAGCTCACCTGTGCTCTATCACTTCTGCCTCCTCTGCCGAGGACACTAGATGAGCCCAGGGCAGCCAGTGCCAGCCCTTCCATGCCCCTCATCCTCCAGTTCCTTAAAGCAGACTGAAGAACTGGGAGGCTGACAGTGACTTGGAAGAACAAGCAGGATACAACGGTCTTGTGTTCATCTATTTATTCCTGAATAGATGAATGAATGAGAGAATAAGCATCTATTCATTTAACATACTGACATATTAGGAAAGTTAGGCTATGAAAATTCCTTTTTTTTTTTGTTTTTTTGTTTTTTTTGAGACAGAATCTTGCTCTGTCACCCAGGCTGGACTGCAGTGGCGCAATCTCAGCTCACTGCAACCTCTGCCTCCCCGGCTCAAGCAATTCTCCTGCCTCATCCTCCTGAGTAGCTGGGATTACAGGCACCTGCCACCATGCCTGGCTAATTATTTTTCTATTTTTAGTAGAGACAGAGTTTCCCCATGTTGGCCAGGATGGTCTGGAACTCAAGTGATCCGCCCACCTCAGCCTCCCCAAGTGTTGGGATTACAGGCATAAGCCATCATGCCTGGCCAGAATTCCTACTAACTGGTTGCTGCGGCCTAGAGCTGGGATGCTGACAGGGCGTGAGAGTATCCAGGCTGGTAAGAAAGACCTCAAGATTCATTACAAACAACAGGCCGCAGGTCAGAGGGGCAGGCTGTGGAAGGCCTGGATTTCTCAGATGATTGATTGCTTTTCACATCGTCCACTCCCTGGCATTAATCCCTACTTGTTTTCCAGCCTTTGTTTTTCAAGTCTCTGTGGCTCAGTGGAACCTCAATAAAGGTCTGATTGAAAAACAAATAGGTATTCAGTGTTCATCAATAATTTTCTGCAGCCATAAAAAAGGAAGGAAAGCATGTCCACTGCAGCAACATGGGTGCAGTTGGAGGCCGTTGTCCTATGCAAATTAACACAGAAACAGAAAACCAAACACTGCATGTTCTCACTTAGAAGTAGAAGCTAAACACTGGGTATTCATGGACATAAAGATGGTAACAAGAGACACTGGGGACTCCTAATTAGGCAGGGGAGAGAGGGAGAGAAACAAGGACTGAAGATACTGTGCTCACTGCCTGGGCGGCAGGATCAGTCACACCCCAGACCTCAGCATCATACAGCAGACCCAGGTACAAACCTGCACATGAGCCCCTGAACCTAAGACAAAAGTAGAAATAATTAAAAAGCAAAATGATTTTTAAAATATCAAAAACAAAACAAAACAAAACACGCTAACTTTTGTGGCTGAACCTAATGAGTGACTTAGGGAGCCAAAATCAAGCCATCAGCCAAAAACAGACACATTAATCATATGTAGTTATGGTTTCTTTCATATGAAATAACTCTCTAGGGCACAGTGAGAACGTGCCACTCTCCAGGTGAGAGGACTTGTAACCAAGGCAACCATCACGCCATCAGGACTAGGCATAGCTTCAGACCTAAATTAAGGCATGGTTATTTAAGACATCACCAGAAGCATGCCTCCCACTTTGCTGATCTTTGCCCACCATTCTCCTTGTTTCTTAGGACCTATGACATGGCTAAAAGAGCCTGAACAGCACAGCGTATTGTATTTTTTAAAGTTGTCTACACTTGCAGAGCTGTCTGAAAAGTCATTCTCCTCAAAGAGATCCCGGGAAAGGAGACATTCTTCCTTAAGGAGAAAGTCCCCCATCACTGTCATTTCTCCAGAAATCGTATGATGTGATTGCAAGTAAAAACAGACAAAAAAACCACCCTCATCTAAACATCCAGAAAACCTGAAAAAATGCCACGTCAGTGCAGTCCTGCGAGCACAGCGGCCTTGCAAGGACCACAGGAGAAGACCCCTGCTGGACTGCTCACCTAAGCTCCATCCTCTTTCATGCATTTTATAGAAGGTAAATTGTGACTTTTTTGAAAACTACAAAAAAAAAAAAAAAAAAAAAGCAAGAATGAGAAAGTACTATTTTGACCAGAAACCATAAGGCCTGTTCATGGAGAAGTGATTGTGGAGAGAACAGCACAGCCTCCAAAATCAGTCTGGCTGCTGCCTCTCCTCAGGCGAAAATGAATTTGGCCCGCATGCTGGCGCCGGCCACAGGCAGCCTCTCCAAGGATGTTTTGCATGGCTAAGCACCAGATGACAGAAACAGCGCTGTAAACTTTTTGCAAATTAACACCACTTAGTTGATGACACACTTTTTACTCCTTTCCTCCATCCCTGGATGGTTTAGTGCTGGAGAAATAAAAGCTGATGGAAACCAGACTCGGCCACTGTTTTGACTCTGACAGGAGAGCAAAGATCAGGTTTTTTTGTTTTATGGCATTAAAAGATCCATGTCTCTCTCTCTCTTTAAATCTGGCCAACACTGTTCTAAGAATTGCTGCTGATTTTCACACAGTGGCAACGTCATCTTCCTGGTGTCACCCACTGAAAAACAGGTCTGCCCCTGACAGGGTGGCCAGGACCTGGCTGCCACCAGAGACACAATGCCAGCCTTCTCGCTCCCCACACCCAGGGTCCTGTCTGTCTCCACAACCAAGGGGAAGAAAATAAACTGAGTAAAGAAATAGAACAGACTGGGCGCGGTGGCTCACGCCTACAATACCAGCACTTTGGGAGACTGAGGCGGGTGGACCACCTGAGGTCAGGAGTTTGAGACCAGCCTGGTCAATGTGGAGAAACCTATCTTTACTGAAAATACAAAAATTAGCTGGGCATGGTGGTGTGTGCCTGTAGTCCCAGCTACTAGGGAGGTTGATGCAGGAGAATTGCTTGAACTCGGGCAGTGGAGATTGCAGTGAGCTTAGATCGCGCCATTGCACTCCAGCCTGGGTGACAGAGTGAGACTCGTGCTCAAAAAAAAAAAAAAAAAGAAGAGAGAAAAGAAATAGAACAATGCAAACGAACAGCAAGCCCAGTCATGGAGATTCCTTACAATCTTAAATAAAAAAAATTCTGAGATCTTCTGATAGGAAAACATACTAGTTCTTTGAAAAATATCCTCAAACATATCTCCTTCTCCTTTCTGTTTGTCTGAGAATTATTATTACTGAATGTATACATCAGTGAATCTATGTAGCTGCAGCAAAATCACAAGCTTGAGGAACAGATTAAAGCCAGGAACGATCATTACCACAAGGCAAAACAGTCTCTGTGTTTAAGGCACAGTTCTAGTTACCTCAGGGTTATAAAACAATTCTAAGACCGGCTGCTAGCAGCACTTGCAGTCTAAATAAAGAAGCACAGAAGAAAAAGCATCCCTGGAGAGGGATGGCCTATGAATGGGCCTTTTTAAAATTATGAGTTGGAGGTTTTCTGTGAAGTCCCTTAAATAGTATATGTTCATATATTCCTTTTTCTCGAGGGAGTGTCTGTAGTTTTTGGAAGATTCTCAAAGATATCCCTGACCCTTTAAATGACAGATAATTCTCAGAGCCAGAGCCCTCACTATCAGCTGCAAAGTCCTTGGTAACTATGTAATAAAACAGATGGTGTTTTACCCTCATGGAAAAAAAGTTATAATATCATAACTGGTGGGTTGTTCATGCTCAGGTGGTGTTGCAGTGATAAATCTTTATAATGATATTAAATTGTTAAAATTATCCGCCTGGTTTCATAAATATATGATACATCGTGGTTACAAAAGGGGCCTCTCTTATGAAACTTTTTAAAAGACAGTTTTACCGTATCATTAATTTGGTATAGAATCAACACATTATTCACAATAAATATTAATTAATTAAGGAATAACTAAACAATTTTGTGTGTCCTCCTAAAATTTAGACAAGCTTTCTTGGGGGAGATTTAAGAGGCCTAAGGTGCTTTGAAAACAAAAACCAAAACCCAGAAATCTGAAGGAATGCCTTGGCTCAGCCAGTCCTGAGGCCGACGCTGACTGTCTTTCGGGGGTCAGTGCTGGGGCTTGAGATCTAATTCTATCATGAGAAGCCTGAATGCGAAAGGGTTCTGCCCCAGTGGTAGAGGACGAAGCCACACAGCACTGGGCGCGATGCATAACCAAACACGTGGAATGAATCCAAAGCCATCCCGTAAAAACGCTTATTAAGAGAAGAAGCGCAAGCTGACACTTTCCCGTTAATTTCCTCCTTCCTAAATGATCTGCACTACCTGCCCCCAAACCCTGTACCAAGAACTAGCCCTTCTGCTCGGAAGTGAGAGACTGGGAAGTCACTTACCAGATGCAGGGGCCTGGCCACCAGGGGAGCTTGCAGACTCGGTGCCTGCCCTCGCCGAGCTTGGGGGCCTCGCATCGTCCCCGTCCTCGGGCTGGTCTCCAGCCTCCGTCCTGCCGGCTTCTTTTTCAGGGGGAAGGCCCATGCCATAGGCGCACCGGGGTAAGGGTCCATGTTTCGGGGAGCCCTCCAGGGGCTCACAGTCCTCCCCAGGAGGGTTCCGGCAGCCTGTGCAGACATCTGCCCAGTGTGGGCAGTGGCCACCGTCCATCTCTTTTTGCAAGTAGTTTTCAGAGGACACGGGGATCCAATCAGTCCCGCACAGGGGCTCAGTGCAATTGCAGCTTTCTGAACCCACCGTGCTCTGCGTCCCCGTGAAGCACTGGCTTAAACTGTCATTCTCTCCCACCTCCAGGGGTTCGGAGAAAGGAGGTATGGATCTGCTTCCAGGCTCAGTGAGGAACAGTAAACGGTCTGCGGGCTGGGAGGGCCTGTCCATGTATTCATCTTCCGTGGGCATCTGTCTGAAGCCGTCTTCCTCCATCTCCGTCTCGATGACCAACGAGAGCATCCTGGCACCTTCGCCTTGTGCGTAGGGCCCACCTCCTGCACACGTGCCCTGACAGATACTACTTTGATCTGGGTAGCACATATCATCTGGAAATGTCTTCTCCTCCAGAGTCAGCAGTAAGACATTTTCACACACTCCTTGCTGACCAAAGGTTGTTGTGTGTGTACTGACACAACTGTCGCCTGAGGACTCCTGCCGACATACATTCAGAAGGCAGAGGCGTTAATACCCAGAGTTATTAGGATGAGTTCAGCTAAACACTGTTCAAAACAGTGTTTACACTGATTATTTCCACCATAACAAGTACAGAGGGAGTATTGACCATAGCACTTTGTGTTATTCCAAATTCCCGAGTGGAGGAGAACTGTAGAATGGAATACAGCTAGAAACAAATGCATCTAGCTGCATCTCAGAGGAAAAGCATGTTCACAGCTAAGAAGGAGAGGAGCTAACCCAGAACCCAAATTCTGTTCTGACAGAATACTGTTAGAACACAGTGTTCTGACTACATATTCTCAGTCTAAATCCCAAACCCCAAACAACTGTAAACAAATATTGAACTCGAGTCAGCAGCTCTGTATATCACTGTGGTATAGTCTAGCAATTCTGAAACTACTTTCTGTGTGTTCTAGAATTGAGCAAATGAGGAAGTGTACTGAGAGTAATAGGAGCCAGGTTTCATACAGCTGGAGAAAGATTCAAATATGGAAAAGGGAAAGACCAGAACGAATCCTGCTGTGTTGGGCCTGGAATTGGAGAAATCAGTTTGAGCTTATGCTTTCAAATGTATACATTTTGTATCAAAGAAAGTAGATCTAGCCAGGTGTGTGGGCTCATGCCTGTAATCCCAGCATTTTGGGAGGCCAAGGTAGGTGGATCACCTGAGTTTAGGAGTTCAAGACCAGCCTGGGCAACACAGTGAAACCCCATCTCTACTAAAAATACAAAAATTAGTCGGGTATGGTGGTGAGTGCCTGTAATCACAGTTACTGAGGAGGCCAAGGCAGGAGAATTGTTTAAACCTGGCAGGCGGAGGTTGCAGTGAGCTGAGATTGCACCACTGCACTCCAGCCTGGATGAGAGAGCAAGACTCTGTCTCAAAAAAAAAAAAAAAAAAAAAAAAAAAAAGAAAAGAAAAGTAGATCTAAAGGACATAATGAGATGATTAATGAAAATTTGACATCAAATGTGGGTTGAATAATAGTATTGTACCACGGTTAAATTTATTGATTCCGATACATGTACTATGGTTATATATGAGAATCTCCTTGTTCTTAAATACAAACTGAAATATTTAAGGATATGGGGCACACAGTCTGCTGTCACTCTAAAATGGTTCAAGAAGAAAACATACCTCTGTGTTCACATACACACATACAGAGAGTAAGCAAATCACAAAGCAATGAGAGGAAAATATAAACAACTGGTGGGCCTACGTGTCGGGCATATGGGAGGTCTTCGTCCTCTTCTCACTCTTTTCCTATAATTCTGAATTGTGTCAAAATAAAATGTTATCAAAATAACTACAGAGTCAAGGAAAGTTGCAGCTCATCCTTCCTAGGACTCTGTACCAGACAATCGAGATTGGTACTAACATAGTCACATGAACACAGAGATGAGAGAAGTGGAAACAGAGACAAAGAAAACAGGCATCTAGACTGAGCCTGTACTTGGGCTTTGGGCTGCTCTGCAGGGAGCCATCCTGGAATTTAAGGTTTGATCACCACACGTGGAAGTGCCGCTTAAGCAAAGGGGCTCAGGCCGGGCACAGTGCCTCACACCTGTGATCCCAGCACTTTGGAAGGCCGAGGTGGGTGGATCACTTGAGGCCAGAATTTCAAGACCAGCCTGGCCAACACGATGAAACCCTGTCTCTACTAAAAACACAAAAATTAGCCAGGCATGGTGGCGGGTGCCTGTAATCCCAGCTACTCGGGAGGCTGAGGCAGGATAATCACTTGAACCTAAGAGGTGGAGGTTGCAGTGAGCCAAAATTGCGCCTCTGCACTCCAGCCTGCTGGACAGAGTAAGACTCCGTCTCAAAAAAAAGTGTGTGTGTGGGGGTCTCAATATTTGGCTAGGATGGCTCTACCAGCCTAACTGGAATGTACTTAACAAAGGCACCAACTGCTCACTCTACCTTATCTCCACTTAGGCGGCCACAGGCCTCATTGATCCAGTGCCACAAATTAGCTGGAAAACACAAAGCAAAGACAAGGACTTTAGTTATTATTGCCCACTTCTTTTTTTTTTTAAAGAAAGGTTATTATGTATATTTAAGGTATACAGCATGTTATAGGACAAATATAGATGGTAAAATGGTTACTATAGTGAAGCAAATTAACATACCCATCATCTCACTTAGTTACCCATTTTTATGTGTGTGTGGAAAGATCTGCTACAATCTACAAATTTAGCAAAAACCCTGAATACGATACAACATGATGAACTACAGTCCCCATCGTACATTAGATCCCCGAGCAGCTTCCTCCATCCTGTGCATCTGCTACTTCGTATCCTTTGACTCACATCTCCCCATTTTCTTTCCCCCTGCCTCTGGTACCGCTGTTGTATTCTCTATCTCTGTATATTTGACTTTTTGGGGGGATTGCACATATAAGTGCAATAATTCTAGATTCTTCTTTCTGTATCAGGCTCAGTATTATGACCATTAGGTCAGTTCAATAATATCTTTCAACATTCTACTGCAAGTCTTCCAGTGAGCGCTCCTGAGAGTGAAAGCATTTAAAAGTAAATCAACTGATTTTAAAGGCTATGACGGGCCAGGCGCAGTGGCTCACACCTGTAATCCCAGCACTCTGGGAGGCCAAGGCGGGTGGATCACTTGAGGTCAGAAGTTCAAGACTAGCCTGGTCAACATGGTGAAACTACATCTCTGCTAAAAATACAAAAATTAGCTGGGCATGGTGGCACTCGCCTGTTATCCCAGCTACTCGGGAGGCTGAAGCCGGAGAATTGCTTGGATCCGGGAGGTGGAGGCTGCAGTGAGCTGAGATCCTGCCACAGCACTCCAACCTGGGCAACAAAGTGAAAACTCTTGTCTCAAAAAAACCAAAAAATAAAAAAAATAAAAAACAAATAAAGACTTTGAAGCCGTCTTACTCCTATCAAAAACAGAACTTCCTATTCTATGCAAAGCAAAATATGATCCACTAATGTTTCAGTGACTACCTCTGGGCACATCTAGGGGCTGTCAGAGCTGCTGCTGTGATTACAGACATTCTCATTCTCTTAAGTTTTCTTTGACTATGGGGACTACGTTAGATATCATAGAATAACAAAGAAAACATGTCTAGGAGACTGATTTTTCCAGTAAACTAGCTTGAATGTGCTATAAAGGGAGGCGAACACAGCAAGCTGGGTGTCAGGCCCACTGAGTTCCAGCATGCCCCAAGACCTTTTCCACTATACCTGGCTGCTTCTCAGAAGAAAGAAGAATATGTTCAAAAAGTATATCTCCATTCACTCTTACAGAAGTGATGAAACCTAAAAGGTTAAATCTACGAATTTTAAGAAATCTATGAATTTATATTACGCAAAGATACAATTTCATCCCACTTCTAATGAACATTTTATGTTGTTGTGTTCACTATAAAGACTAAAGTTAGGGCCATGCCCTGTGGCTCACGCTTGTAATCCCACCACTTTGGGAGGCCGAGGCAGGCGGATCACGAGGTTAGGAGTTCAAGACCAGCCTGAGCAACATGGTGAGACCCCCTTCTCTACTAAAAATACAATAATTAGCCAGGCGTGGTGGCACATATCTGTAATCCCAGCTACTCCGGAGGCTGAGGCAGGAGAATCACTTGAACCCGGGAGGCAGAGGTTGCAGTGAGCCGAGATTGCATCACTGCACTCCAGCCTGAGTGACAAAGCAAGACTCTGTCTTGACCACAGCAACAAAAAATGGTCACCACTCAAACACTGCTCACTGCTTAACACTGGCATCTGCAATCCCCAATGTTTTCTCTTTAATTAGTCTTCTGATTGACTAGTGTTCCATTTGGCAATGTAATTAATGGTAACAGAAGTAGCTATATATGCAGGGTCTCATGAAGTCCAAGGGTGTGACATGGGAGAACCGATCAAATCACAGCAAGGCAAAGGAGGGTCATATAAATAAGCAAACAACTGGGCTGGATGCAGTGGCTCATGCCTGTAATCCCAACATTTTGGGAGGCAGAAGCCAGTGGATCATGTGAGGCCAGGAGATCAAGACCAGCCTCGCCAATATGGTGAAAACCCACTTCTACTAAAAATACAAAAATGAGCCGGGCGTGGTGGAGAATGCCTGTAATCCCAGCTACTCGGGAGGCTGAGACAGGAGGATCACTCAAACTTGGAAGGTGGAGGCTGCGGTGAATCGAGATCATGCCACTGCACTCCAGCCTGGGCAATATACCAAGACTCTGCCTAATAAATAAATAAATAAATGAGTAAATGAATAAGCGAGCAACTGAAAATGGAAAAGGATGGTAAAACAGCAGGTTTTTAATATTCAAGTCAAAGAGAATGACTTGAATATTAAAGGATTAAGAGATATTCTTAGGAAATCTAGTGAAGCCTTGAATCCTTTTGTAAAAATTACTCATTTTTAGTTTTGTAGTCTAAAAGTTAAACATGACGTGATGTTTAAAGACACTAACAAATTTGTATGGAAAAATGATTCTCAAGAAACAGGATAAGACTTGACTGTCCATTCTAAGAATAAGCACTCAAATTTTATTCAACATAACTTATTTTCATAATCTGAGGCTTTTTTTTTTTTTTTTGAGATGGAGTCTCGTTCTGTCACCAGGCTGAAGTGCAGTGGCGCGATCTCGGCTCACTGCAACCTCCACCTCCCAGGTTCAAGTGATTCTAGTGATTCTCCTGCCTCAGCCTCCCAAGTAATTGGGACTACAAGCATGCACCACCACACCCAGCTAATTTTTGTATTTTCAGAAATGGGGTTTCACCATGTTGACCAGGATGGTCTCGATCTCTTAACCTCATGATCCTCTAGTCTTGGCCTCCCAAAGTACTGGGATTACAGGTGTGAGCCACCGCACCCGGCCTTTTTTTTTTTTTTTTTTTTGAGATGGAGTTTGGCTCTTGTTGCCCAGGCTTGAGTACCACTGGCGAGATCACGGCTCACCACAACCTCTGCCTCCCGGGTTCAAGTGATTCTCCTACCTCAGCCTCTCAAGTAGCTGGGATTACAGGCATATGCCACCATGCCTGGCTAATTCTGTATTTTTAGTAGAGTTGGGGTTTCACCATGTTGGCCAGGCTGGTCTCGAACTCTTGACCTCAGGTGATCCACCTGCTTTGGTCTCCCAAAGTGCTAGGATTACAGGCGTGAGCCACCGCACCTGGTCAAGGTTCTTATTTCAAAGTAACACTCCAATCAGTCATATTTAGATGATCACCCCTACTGATCATCTAAACATTTTATATATACTTTAAATTTGTGCATTAAAAATTGATGTGTTCTAGGATAAATGCAAGCTCCTGTATGCGTGATGTTGTATGGTCTATGCAACTTAAACATGGAGCTTACAAATCATCAGTTTCCTGAATGCCAGAATATTCTTGTTCCCTTATATACAACTGGCGGAATATTAGCTTTTTAAAGTTTTTGGAGTTTGGTTTCTTTTTGCAGAGAATGATAAAACATGTTTTGCTTTAGTTTAAGCAGATCACCACAGGCAGCACGTGGACAATCTACTCATCTTTCAAAGCATTTACCTAGAAATGTATCTCTTTTAAGATTAATTTGCAAAAACTGCCATAGACACAATACCTGTGAGTGCTTTCCCTTTTTTCCTATAGTAAACACCAAAGATGATGGCAGCCACTAGGGCCACAGACGCGAAGAGAAGCAGAATTATTAAACTCGGCAAGAAAACCTGGGATTCTGTATTGGAAGAAAATGAGAAATATGGTATTAAAGATTCTTTAATTTTATGCAGCTAAAAAAAACAAAACCAGTAAATCAAACCTCAGAATCAAGGATGTTGGTCTAGGATGACAGAAGTGAAAGTCCCCACCCATGGCTGCCCTTTGTCCACGAGCACTCACATTCTGAAGGGTAAAATCCACGATGTCGGCCAGCCCCGTTCAGTCCAGTTTCACTATGGGAGGCCAGCCCATGGCCATCATGGTACTTCTACCTTAGAACAACCCTAATCATGCTCACCACGCCACCCACTCTCATTTTTGCTAAACTCCAGAAACCTTCAGTATCCCCAGATGACTCTGCAAACAAAACGAGCTTCTTCTGTCTCTTTCCTAATAGCCACAGGGCACCAGGGGTTTGGCAGTCATGAGAACAGAACCGCAGCCATCCTGAGAAATATTTCGGTAATTTTCATCCACGACATCCTGTGGACCCGTCTTCTTCAGCCCTCCCTGATCACTTCATTGCTAGAAGCCTTGTGTTAAAAACTCTTGATTTACTTGACCTGGTTTCCTGGACTCTTACTTTTCCTCTCCTTCTCTTTTTTAAAATAACTTATTCCTTCAGTTATTTTTAATGTTATCTGCCAAGTAGTCTTTTAAAAAGTCTGCTCTGATTGTGTAACTCCACATCCAGAATGCTCTAAGGTCTTCCTGTTTCCCCAAATGTCAAGGCGAAACCCCTGATTTCTTTGTCAAAGCCTGTTAACCCAGTTATTCTGTGACCTATGTTCTGTTTCCTCGTCAGAAAGACCTCCTTGCCACTTAAGCCGTCTCTTCCAATATCTGCACCCACACCTCCACACTGTCCTGCTCGCCAAGTAACCAGCCTCCACCGTCAACTTTCTGGCAATCTGAAACTCTACTTAAGATTAATTTAATCTACAATGTGTCCCATAGATGACAGCTAGATCCTAACAGTTTTTGGAGATGACCAAAATCTCCTCATAGACACCCTCACTGTGACCACCATCATCCCACCAAGTCTGAGCATTTTAATTTACGTTTGCAGCTCTATTTTTCAATGTATATTAATACATTGTTAGCGATGCCAGATCCAGCATAGGAAATTATCAAGGAAACAGTATACCTGGAATTAAAATACTGATTAAAATGAGGTATCACGCTGACCATGTGCAGGATGAAATACAGGGGGAGATGACCCCTCCGGATCCAGGTGCCATCTGGGAGGTATCTAATCAAGTTGACTACCCCGGACACATCCATCAACCAACAGGCTCTTTTTAAACATACCATTTGGTGGTTTTCTGGATGGCAGAGAAGAACTGCAAACCACATCAGATTTCTCTGTCCCATGACGTTCTACTTTCTTTCCAAGGACGGTACAGCTGTGGGGGAAAAGGTAGTTACGTTTTATACGCTTGTTTTTTAAAAAAACGAACAAATGTAAGACTCTCCCAGATTGCCAGCTCCTTCAGGAGAGGAATCCATGCCTTCTTGGATGTGTGAGTCCCTGGTGCCTTCCACAGGGAGGAGGACATCACAACAAGGGACAAACAAGTAAACAAAAGCAAATGCTGCCCGTGTTCTCTGACAGCTACTCTGAGAGTGTGGTCAGCAAAGGAGCAGAGCAGAGTCTTCAGGAAAGAATATTGTGGCTGTGCACAGTGGCTCACGTGTGCCATCCTAGCACTCTGGGAGGCTGAGACAAGAGGATTGCTTTAGCCCAGGAATCTGAGACTAGCCTGGGCAACATGGTGAGACCTTGTCTCTATACAAAATTTAAAAATTAGCTGGGTGTGGTGTACATGCCTGTGGTCTCAGCTACTGGGGAGTCAATGGCGGGAGGATTGTTGGAGCCCAGGAGGTTGAGGCTGCAGTGAGCCATGTTTGTACCACTGTACTTCAGCCTTGGCAACAGGGCGAGATCATGTCTCAAGAAAAATAAAAAAGAATATTCCAATAGCTTCAACTACATAGCTAAATGATATACTTCTGTTGATTGCTCTTTTGAAAAACACAGAAAATCCTCTTGAATATAAAATCTGGATAAGTGAATCAGAAAATAAACATTTATTTATATATTTTAATTTTCTTTGTTTAAAAATGTGAGATAGGGTCTTGCTATGTTGTCCAGGCTGTTCTCAAACTCCTGGGCTCAAGCAATCCTCCTGCCTCAGCCTCCTGAGTAGCTGGGATTACAGGCATGTACCACCACGTCCAGTAGAAAATAAACATTTAATAAGGAATATACAGGGAACTGAAAGAATCATTACATTGATTAAAAGTATTCAACAACACGCATGTGATGAAAGGACCCATGAATTCCACTGTAGATATACTCACATACGTGAGAAATCATACATATATGAAATTCTTCATTACAAAATTATGTATTACTGTAAAAGACTGGGAACAATCTAAGTGATTATCAATAAATAACTTATTAAATAACTTACAGTACACTTCTGCAATGAAATACTACGTACCCATGAAAAGCCATGAAGATCTAATGAACTGGTAAACTGATATAGAAAAAGCTTCAGGATATATATATATATATACATTTTAGAGATGTTTCACTCTTGTTGCCTAGGCTGGAGTGCAATGGCATGATCTCGGATCACTGCAACCTCTGCCTCCTGGGTTCAAGCAAATTCTCCTGCCTCAGCCTCCCTAGTACCTGGGACTACAGACACATGACACCAAACCCAGCTAATTTTTTGTATTTTTAGTAGAGACGAGGTTTCACCGTGTTAGCCAGGATGATCTCAATTTCCTGACCTCATGACCTGCCTGCCTCGGCCTCCCAAAGTGCTGAGATTACAGGCGTGAGCCACTGTGCCTGTCTTGCTCCAGAATATATGAAAAAAAAAACACCCCAAGATGTTTGCAGCATGCAAACATTTATACAAACAGGAGGCTTCTATATGTACACACACAAATATCTGGATGAATGTATCAGTGATGCTGGGAAGTCAGAAAAAGTAGGAGTGACCCCTGAATGATAATAAAACACTCTAAATCATTTCAACCAAACAAGGTTAGAAAAAGCTGCACCCATAAGTCATGGGTTACCAAATCTAAAAAGTCACACGAAGTTCCTGTCACACATAGGGCTGAAGAATGAGTTTGACTGGTTTATTTCCCCCATGCTGAATTGACAGACTTTTTCCATTTTGAACACGGCTTCAAGAGGAAGCCTAACCCAACAGAATCCGTCTGTTTTCAACTCAGACGAGACAGTGGAGGTTGAGTTGTTGAAAACCCAACCATCTCTTCTGACTCCTTGGCTGTCACCTACTTGGTCCAGGGTCTGCATTTGTCCGTGGAGGAAAAGGCGTCTGAGAAGTAGCCTGCGAGGCAAGGTTTGCACACTGTGTCCTTGTTGAGCTGCACTGTGGAAAAAAAGAAAACCCAGAAAGAACAAACAAAAACAAACGAGGTCACTTAGAGATTATCCAGGATGAGACCCCTGTGTCTAATTCCTTCAGCTCCCACAGGCTTGGGCCTGCGAAGCAGTTCTGACCCCAGCAGTGAGTTATGGAACCTGGCTCAGTGTCAGGCCACTAACACTGGTATGTGATGTCCAGGCTGGGCTAGCTCTGGTCCTGACCTTCTGTTGTTCAGAGTCACTTCCCTGGTCACCAACACTTTTTTTCCTAGTCTAGGAGCCGGTGTTGACTGCTCCTGCTGTCTGCCACTTGCTTTCCCCCACGCACCTGCCAGCTAGCCCAGCCTTTGTCTGCAGGGAATGGCAGAGCCATTACTGCTTTGAAGGGAAACTCATTGTCCTGACCTCTTCTGATGAGCTTAATCTCTTCAGTCCAAGTATTAGAGTGTCAACAAAGTTTTCTCAGTTAAAAAAAGGAGAGGAGGGGTCCAGGTATGGTGGCTCACGCCTGTAATCCCAGCACTTTGGGAGGCCGAGGCAGGCGGATCACAAGGTCAGGGGATCGAGATCATCCTGGCTAACACGGTGAAACCTTGTCTCTACTAAAAATATAAAAAGAGTTAGCTGGGCATGGTGGCATGCACCTATAGTCCCAGCAACTTGGGGGGCTGAGGCTGAGGCAGGAGAATCACTTGAACCCGGGAGGGCGGAGGTTTTGGTGAGCGGAGATTGTGCCATTGCACTCCAGTCTGGGTAACAAGAGTGAAATGCCATCTCAAAGAAAAAAAAAGAGGAGGAAAAGCCCTATAGGTCTCTTTCCCTGCAACCAAGGGTTGGTATCAAACATTTTCTATAAAGGGTCATAGAGTAAGTATCTTAGGCTTTGCAGGCCTATGGTCTCTGCTGCAGCTACTCACAGCATGAAAGCAGTTCAACAATACATTAAAAACAATGAACGAGGGTGTGTTCCAATAAAACTTTACTGATAAACACAGTGGTGCAATGAATGTTGGACCCCTTCCTTAATGGACAGTGTTGAAAGCAGGAGCTGATCCTGGTTAGTAAACTGACTTGACTCTCATATTCCTCATGAACTACACCGTCAAAATAAATGTCTCAGGTTTCCTATGTCTATTACCTCTACTGCAATCCACACATGATAACCCTTTGGTAAGTCCCATGAAGAACACTGGCTACTATGTGATACCATAATTAAGCAACTGGCTGGTGCCCAAACCACAAATTACTCCTAAAATTAGTAGCACTTCTGTGATTTACTTTCATGTAAAACACTAACATAAGGAATTAAATTTTTCTTGTCCAAAGTCAAGTAGGAAGGATATTCTTGATTTTTGCAATTTGGCTGGCTAAGTAGAGTACCTGCTCTTTCATCTGGCAATTTGATTTGTCTTGAATCTTTATTAAGAAGAGCCCAGTTAACATCTAATAACTCACATTAATGTGAACAGCTTTTTAAAAGATAAGTGCAATCTAGAGTTGCAAGAAGTCCTCAAAATCAGAGAGGCAGGGGACTAACAGGCATACAAAGGGTTAAGGGCGTTAATTTCCACAGCTTGACTTCCGTAGGACTCTTAGTAACACTGATCTGCCAGAAACATCCTGCCGGCTCCTTTCCTTGCTCCCTTTCATAATCACACTTCTCTCACTTTACAAAAGATATACTTCATACCCACCCCAAATGCTGCTATGCTACCAAACCTCTGAGATGCTGAACAAAGTGACCAACAGAGACGCTGGTGATGGCACAGCTCCCATCTTTCGCTCTCTAATAAGGGCACAAGCAGGACAACGGAAATGGGGCAGCTGGGATCAGGCTGAGTGGTTCTGAATTCAAATATACCTCAGGGTGGGGCAGGAGTGACATTTCCATTCACCTACCCCTTCCCCTCTACCCTCTGCCTATTTTGTCCGAAAATGAACCCATTTCTACAGGTGCAAGGCAGGGAGAATGTCTATCAGAACCCCTGATGTGACATGCTGGTGGAAACCTGGAGGAAAGGCTCCAGGCCTCTTTTATTTTAGAATCAGAATTCAGAGGGAGTTGGCTGTGGTAGGGAGACCTATTTTAACAATTAAAAAAAATAGTCAGACTTTTTTAAGAGAAAGCACATCTGGTTTAGCCAATGCATTTGATAATAAAGTTTGACTGTCTCCGACTCTATGATGGACATTTTCCTTGATATGAATTGAAATGAATAATATTTTAATTCTCCCAACCCTGTCCAAGATTTTGGGTTAAAACCATGTACCTCGAAGGGAATGATTAACAGGTATAAATAGTCATTTACTAAGTCTTGGAAAAAACTGCTTTTGTTATACTTCCTAGAAGTCAGGAAAGCAAATGACTCTAAGAAATACTTTTTTCAAGTCAAAACGATTTCTATTTCTTTACTTTCAACAAAATTGAAGGACACATTCTCAACTGATAGATTATTAAAAATAACTTCTGATATCACATCAGTAGGTGAGCCTGGACACATAAATCAGAAGGTACTGAAGGAAATTGAGGACACGCCTGTAACCACAGTGTTTCTTTAGTCATTCAGTTATCTATGTAAACAAATTTCTCAGCACTTATATACATAAAAACAAAAAGTAGAAACAGAATTGATGTTGAATGCTGGTGCATGTTAGCAATAAGTAATATTCAGCCATAAATATATGAATTAGAAAAAAATCCCACTCATTATGGAGGTTGGAAGTTTTTACTTTTATGATTATAATACAGCAAAATAGGATATGTTCATTTTTGACCAATTACGTGATAATAAATGTAGTGACAACTTGGTCCAGGAGAAATGTTTTTAACCCTGAGTCAAAGTAAATTTTTAAAAACTCAGATTTCAAATACATATTTTTCAATAGGTGCATATTCAAATATGTAAAGGAATATGAAAAGGTGATTAGTAAAACCCCTCCAAGCGTAAAAAACATATCAGGATAAAATTCTGTGGGGAAGGTGGAATGGATAGGAAATCAAAGGAGAGAAAGGAACTATGTAAATTGTCCAATAGTTAAATATGATTAGCTCATTTAATAATGAATCATGGTGGACATCAAATGGCCGTGGTGTTTAGATTCCACTGAATTCGTTTTTTCAGTGTTGTGCCAGTTATAGTTCCCTGGTAATTAGGACCGTACCAATTCTTTTTTTTTTTTGTTTTTGAGATGGAGTCTCACTCTGTCACCCAGGTTGGAGTGCAGTGGCACAATCTCGGCTCACTGCAACCTCTGCCACCTGGGTTCAAGCGATTCTCCTGCCTCAACCTCCCGAGTGCTGGGATTACAGGTGCGAACCACTGAGCCCAGCAAATTTTTCTGTTTGGTAGAGACGGGGTTTCACCATCTTGGCCAGGCTGGTCTTGAACTCCCGACCTCGTGATCCACCTGTCTCTGCCTCCCAAAGTGCTGGGATTACAGGCGTGAGCCACCGTGCCCGGCCTCAATTCTTTAAACTTGTAATAAAAATTTTTAGATGTCAACTTAAAAATGTGCTGGGGTGGGGGATGGATAGTTTTTCTGAAATTCTAATGGCTGTACACTTTTTTAAAAAGTCCAATGACCCCGGCTGTATCCTGTTGGCTCCTAAGTGGGGATCCCAGGTTTCCACAGATGGAGGAGCCCCAGCACCCCACAGCCATGGCCAGAGCATGTGGGCATTTTACCTGCAGTCCCTTTGAAGAACCTAAGCTGGGGATTCATTCTCAGGTCTTGCCTGGGCCTGTATCTTCTGGAAAATCAGCCCCACCCCCCACTCCCCAGGTTCCTCCAAAGCTGCCTAGCACCCTGGAGCATTCTTGCTGCTGTGATTAAAACTGTCTCAAAGTTGGCTTTGCATGGCTCAGCAAGAGCCGACAGACACACACATCCAACCCGTACACGGGTGCTGGGCGCCCAGGCCTGGCGCACACTCGGTGTTGCGGCGGCAGCACTCGCAGTCCTGGCTCCAGTGGTACCCGGCCGTGCAGGTGCAGCGCCGGGGGGCCGTGCTGTTGCCGATGTCCACAGCTACCAGGGCCTTGCCTGCGGGAGACAAGAGACAGGTCAGCGGCCAGGAAGGAGCAGGCAGCCCAGACACACCACCCATGACTGCCGTGTCCAACATCCAGCCCAGAGCGGCCCAGACCAGCAGCCCGCCTGGCGAACTTGCAGAGTGAATCACCAGGACACTGCTGGAGGAGCCTCAAGTTCCTCCTCATGCTTCCTGCACCGGCACAAAAGCATCACAGTGGGGTTCTTCTCTGTCTCATAATTAAGAGTTTTGTGGGCTTTTTTTTTAAAGTCAACGTTCATGTTAGTAGGAAGATAAGGACTTGGGAATTGATCATTGAATGTTTTGGCAAATGGAAGGGTCACGGAGTTGAGCTTCCTTGTTTTTGGTGAATTCAAATGCTGTATGGGTAAGACTAATGCGAGTTTGGACCTCAGAGAACAGGGTTTCTGGAAGTTCAGGATTCATCTTAGGATCCCGAGGTGTCGCAGGGTGAAAACAGGTTGTGGTGAGGTGCCATGAGTGAAGAGGGTAGAGAGGCAGGCCCGGGGACATGCTTGCAGTCAGACTCTCCTCAAGCACCCAGGATAACACTTCTGTCTCTCTTTTCACAATACACGGCCT
This sequence comes from Alouatta palliata, assembly GCA_004027835.1. Taxonomy (NCBI): domain Eukaryota; kingdom Metazoa; phylum Chordata; class Mammalia; order Primates; family Atelidae; genus Alouatta; species Alouatta palliata. The sequence goes on from PVKV010002396.1 coordinate 161,922, forward strand.
TCTCATTCCAAGTCTCCTGGCCCCTTCCAGTTTTTCTGGAATGCAGGTACCTGGGAATTGATCTGCTATAAACTACACACACACACACACACACACACACACACACACACACACACACACACACATTTATCTGTTATAAACTGCATACACACACAAATATGAATCAATCAAATTATTGATATAGTCGGTCCTCATTATTTGTAGATTCATATTTGTGAATTCACCTATTCGATCAAATTTATTTGTATCCCAAAATCAATCCCCTTGGTACTTCTGCGGTCCTTCGGGGACAGAACCGTGTACATTTTGAGTTGCCCCACACACAGGTTTCTGACTGAGGCTTGGCCAGGTGATGCTCTGCCTTCTGGTTTCAGCTCACAGAAGGTAAACAAGTTTTTTGCTGGTGATTTCCCTGCTTACAACAGCCCCCAACTCTCATGCTGAAGAGCTGTCTAGTGTTCTAAGTACAAGGTGGTTATGATGTGCCTTACGGAGAAAATAAGTGTTAGAGAAGCTTCGCTCAGGTATGAATTGCAGTGCTATTGGCCATGAGTGCAATGTTAATGAATCAGCAACATGTATCAAGTAAGGTGTCTTTAAACAGAAATACACATAAAACAAGGTTATGTGGGGATCAATCCATGGCAATGTGACTGGAGGCTTGCAGGAATCTCACCCGGTAATTCCCTAGGAGTAATGGCTCAGGATTTGCTAATTCAGTGTTCGTGGTGACTTCACAGAACATAGCTACTGCGCATAACCAGAGTCAACTGCACATATGTGCATGACCCTGCTCCCCAACATGATACAATACGATAACATTATTTAAAACAGACCTTGTACCCTTCTAGGACTCCTTCTCACCTGGATTGTCCAAACAGCCCCTGCACCTTATATTCCTGAATACTTACAGGAATTCCAAGGGAAAAAAAACCAAGGGAAAATTCCAAGCAAACAAACTAGAAACCTGCTCTCTCTTATTGTCTCAAGTTACAGCCAGTGGGGAGGGGACATTTCCTATTTCCAATCTTGTTAGACCCAAGCTTAGCGACCCTGGAGATGCCTCCATTCCCTGCAGCGTCCATCCTTCCAAGGCCCCAGTCAGTTCTGCAACACCAAGGCCAATATGCAGATACACGTCCACAGACACAGGCCACTTCTCGGGAAAATTCCAAATACTCTTAGGATCCCATTGAAATGTAAGCCTGGGTGAGTGGTGATGAAAAATTCTGACACAATTTAAAATACTGTATGTAATGTACCAGATGTTTGGCTTTAATCAACTTGGGCATTAGACAGAATGAATCTTTATTTCCAAAAGACTGCAGTGAGTCAAGGTCATTACTAAGCAGTGGGAAATAAAAAAGGCTTGATCAGACGCTTCTGCTCAGTAGTTTCCATGTTACCTTCTCCAGCCAAAATCTGCCAGCTGTCTCCAGCACATTAGAAAAATATGGTGTTTAAAGAAACACGTATGATCTAATTCTGTCCATTAGGGGAAAAAAACCCGATACACAAGGGTCAGTACAGTAGTGAGTCTTCTCTAGAATCCAGACTGAGGTCACCAAATAAAATGTCCCTTTAAAAACAATCAGGAATCCTTAGAGAAACATCTAATTGTAGTTTAAGACAGAATTATGCAAGGTAAGAATGGAAGCAGTAGAGTTCTTCATGATGCCTGGGATGTATCAAAACCCATCGGGCCACCCCATAGAAGTGTGACGATCTGAGCACCATTACAACCAGTTACTGCAGGCTGGCACCATGGCTCATGCCTGTAATCCCAGCACTTTGGGAGGCTGAGGCAGGTGGATCACTTGAGGTCAGGAGTTTGAGACCAGCCTGGCCAACATGGAGAAACTTCATCTCTACTAAAAATACAAAAATTAGCTAGGCATAGTGGCAGATGCCTGTAATCCCAGCTACTGGGGAGGCTGAGGCAGGAGAACAGCTTAAGCCTGGGAGGCAGAGGTTGCAGTGAGCCGAGATTGTGCCACGGCACTCCAGCCTGGGTGACAGAGTGAGACTCCATCTCAAAAAAAAAAAAAGAAAAAGAAAAAAAAAGAAAAGATACGTAAGGGACAGAAGAATACATTAAATGATACCAAGGGAATACAGCCAACAAAATCCAGCCTATGGAATCTCCACAGGACTGACATCATGGCTTCTTCAACAAATAAGCTCAACAGAAAAAGGAGAGAAGAAAGAGAAAGGAAACTCTGTCTCTTAAGAGATTAAGAGATATATTTTACTCCTGATTCCCACAAATAAACTGTACTTTAAAAAACATTCCTAGCATTTGACCCAGCAATCCCATTACTAGGTATATATCCAAAGGATTATAACTTGTTCTATTATAAAGACACATGCACATGTATGTTCACTGCGGCACTGTTTACAATAGCAAAGACCTGGAACCAACCCAAATGTCCATCATTGATAGACTGGATAAAGAAAATGCGGCACAGATACACCATGGAATACCACACAGCCATAAAAAACGATGAGCTCGTGTCCTTCATGGGGACATGGATGAATCTGGAAACCATCATTCTCAGCAAACTAACACAAGAACAGAAAACCAAACACCATATGTGATCACTCATAGGCGGGTTTTGAACAATTAGAACATGTGGACACAGGGAAGGGAGCATCACACACACTTCAGTCAGTAGGGGGGTGCCACGGGAGGGACGGCAGAGGTGGGGAGGGTGGGGAGAGATAATGAGGGGAGAAATTCCAGATATAGGTGATGGGGGGAGGAAGGCAGCAAACCATTTTGCCATGTATGTACCTATGCAACAATCCTGCATAATCTGCACATGTACCCCAGAACCTAAAGAACAACAACAACAAAAAAAATTCCTAGGCCAGACTCATGTGTGCAATCCCAGCACTCTGGGAGGTCAAAGTGGGGGCATCATGAGGTCAGGAGATTGAGACCATCCTGGCCAACATGGTGAAACCCTGTTTCTACTAAAAATATAAAAATTAGCCAGGCATGGGGGCGTGCACCTGTAGTCCCAGCTATTCGGGAGGCTGAGGCAGGAGAATTGCTCAAACCTAGGAGGTGGAGGTTACAGTGAGCTGAGATCACACCACTGCACTCCAGCCTGGGTGACAGAGCAAGACTCCACCTCAAAAAACAAAACAAAACAAAAACTCTTCCAGGCAAAAAACTTCAGGCAGTCTGGTAAGGAGATCAAACTGTGTTCATAAAATATTTACAGTTTAGGAAAAAGGTGAAGAGTAGATCTAATTTTGAGTCCTGCTTCATATGTGTTAACCTTGTAGACGTTATTCAACCTCTCTGAATCTCAGTTTCGCCATCTTTAAAAGGGATAAGTATGGCTACCTACAGGGTTTCAGGGAGGATCAAACCACACGAAATGCATGGGAACATATGGAAACATTATGTCAACTCTAAGATGTGTCCCATGATTAAACTGCAACATAAGTATATTCCAAAGCTGGGCGCGGTGGCTCACGCCTGTAATCCCAGCACTTTGGGAGGCTGAGGCGGGCGGATCACAAGGTCAAGAGATTGAGACCATCCTGGCCAACATGGTGAAACCCCGTCTCTACTAAAAATACAAAAAAATTAGCTGGGCGTGGTGGTGCATGCCTGTAGTCCCAGCTACTCGGGAAGCTGAGGCAGGAGAATTGCTTGAACCCGGGAGGCGGAGGTTGCAGTGAGCCGAGGTCGCGCCACTGCACTCTAGCCTGGCGCCTGGTGACGGAGTGAGACTCTGTCTCAAAAATAATAATAATAATAATAAGTATATTCCAGAACAAATGTTCTAAATGAAGAACTTTAGCACAGGCCTTGGGGATCTAAAACGTATCTTTCTTAGGATCTGTAGTCACAACTTCTTTCCGTGTTCCTGAAACAAAACACCATTGCCTGCCTCTAAAAATATTTCTATAGAAAGAGGTCTGAGGTTTCTACACTTCCCACTGACACACTGACATGACGGGCTTACCTGTATCACAAACTTTATGCAGCAAGCATTTATCTTCTTCATTCCAGGTATCCAAGTATTCATCTGGGCCACAGGGCAGACATACACTGTCGGAGTTAGTAGTGCATTTAGAAGACATGTACTTTCCTTAAAGAAATGAAGGGGAAAAATGCAACCATCAAAAAACCAAACAACGACAGCAACACAAAGCAAAACGGCAACGAAAATCGCACCCATCTATGGGACCAATAATCATTGGTGCTCACGATCCCAGGAAGCCCCCCAAAGACGACATGACACAGGAGAAGAGGCCATACTGCACAATGACTGCAGTACCCTGGGCTCCTCAGGGCACTCAGCTGGCATAACCTTTCCTGGGTCTGCTGAGCCTGTGGTCACAGTAGTCTCTTCATTCTTCTAAGTAAAAAGCCAACCACCCTCTGCACCCAGTCTGCTAAGGAATAGAATGATGGAAAGGGTGCGGTGGCCCACGCCTGTAATCCGAGCACTTTGGGAGGCCGAGGTGGGCAGATCACCTGAGGCCAGGAGTTTGAGAGACCAACCTGGCCAACATGGTGAAACCCCGTCTCTACTAAAAATACAAAAATCAGCTGGGTGTGGTGGCACATGCCTGTAGTCCCAGCTACTCAGGAGGCTGAGGCAGGAGAATTGCTTGAACCCAGGAGACAGAAGTTGCAGTAAGCCTAGATTGTGCCACTGCACTCCAGCCTGGGCAACAGAGCGAGACTCTGTCTCAAAAAAAAAAAAAAAAAAAGAAAGCATAAGATGATGATGGTTCTAAACTGGGTGCTGCAGAACTCGAAAGATTCCCTGGAACACACTCAGGGAATAAGGGGGGTAGGCAAGAGGAATTTCATTACCCATCCCCTCTCCCCTCATCCTTCCATCTGGATAGGTAACTTCTTCTTAACTTCTACACATACTGCTGGCTCACGGTTAGCTTCCTTTGAGCAAGTGTCACACCGTGTCCCACCCGCCCCATCCAACACACACTTGAAAAATCACTGGATCTTGGTTCCGTACATCCAAGAAATATTTGTAGCTGAAATATCCCAAGTATCTTTCTATAAGGTAACCCACCTTCATGCCCCCCCAACCCCTGAATGATGAGAGAGTGCGGACCCCGAGGCCTGTGGATTTCACTGGGGCTGCGGAAATACTTAGTCACATTTCTGGCAGAACGACTTGGGGTGGGTGGCAGCAGTCCACCTCCTGCTCCTCGACAGGTTTATGGAAAAAGGTACGACAAAGGTTTAGGCAACAACAATTGGCAGCAACAATTCCAGTTTGGTTATTCCCAAATAAAATTTCTGTGGAAACAATTTTAAATAAGAGCTGCAGTTCACATTTTGAGAGTTTGAATCATAAAGTACTAAAATATTAGTTTTTAAAAACTCCTTGCTATCTCGAGAAAGAGGGTTTTGGAAAACTGTGTTTCAGCACAAATTAAGCGACAGCTTTTGAAGTTGTTTTTGGTTTTTTAAAGGATTTTAAAATCCCCTCAAATGTCTCTCTATTGAGAGAAAGATTTTTGTCTTCAGAGTGACAGACGTTACCACCTGCCACTACCATAAAGAGTCTATCCAATTTCTTTTTTCATCTGGCAGACAGAAAAAATAACAACGAAAGCCTCACCCACTTTTGAGGGACAATGCAAGGTGGCTCAGAAGCAGGTGTACCTGGTTCACACTTGCTGCAGCACCGTCCCAGACGCTCGTAATGCCTCTCACTGGTACACGGAGGAGCAATCTGCAGAGCCACCTGCAAAGAACATGGAGGTCAGGGAGAGATTCTACGCAGCTCTTTCTGGATAAAACAAAGAGTGAATCACCAAATTACATTTTCTTGGGAGACAGATTCTGCTCTGTTGCCCAGGCTGGAGTGCAGTGGCGTGATCTCGGCTCACTGCAATCTCCACCTCCCGGGTCAAGTGAATCTCCTGTCTCAGCCTCCTGAGTAGCTGGGATTACAGGTGCCTGCCACCACACCTGGCTAATTTTTGTATTTTTAGTAGAGACGGGGTTTCACCATATTGGCCAGGCTGGTCTCAAACTCCTGACCTCAGGTGATCTGTCCACTTTGGCCTCCCAAAGTGTTGGGATTACAGGCCTGAGCCACCAAGACTGATCTGCTTACCTTTCAATGTGTTAAACATGCAGAGAATTTTAAAAAGCAGGGAGAGCAAGGCGTTGCAGGGGCTTCCTGGGCTCTGCCTTCCCTACCTGCTCCCTGAGGGACTGCAGGAACTGTATAAGCTTCCTCAGCCTCTGGTTCCCATTTGGTTCAAAAGAGTATGATTCTAAGACAAAAACCAATTTCAGAATCTGCCCATCTGAGTAAAACAAAAGAAAACAAAGCAGCCCAGGCGCCTACTATCAACCGGAGATTCTTATCAGTTTGCCACAGAAAAGCTCTTTTCCTCATCAGCATTCTCGGTGTGAGAAAAAAATAACACTCCTGTTGACAAGCAGTCATGTTAGAAACTGAAGAGCTGGGCTTAGCTGAACAGACACCCAGGTATGCATGCCATACTTGCAATTCATGCAAGTTCTCTGCTACGTCCTGGAATACAGAGTCACAAACCTTCCCCTCAAGGGGCTTACAGTGGAATGAAAACACAAACCAGGCTGGTGCTCCCGGGGAGGCAGATGGGCCCTACCTCAGCAGAAGTAGGAAGGAAGCAAAAGCCGCCAGGAAGGCTTCCCAAGGGAAGTGGTAAGCGATCAGCCTTCCAGGACACACAGAAAGCAGCCAGATCAGGAAACAGAAACTGCAAGTGGAGGTAGCAGGAGGATGTAGGAAGACTTTGGACAACAGGAACAGTTCAAACAGGGGCAATGAGCCCTGAAGCTGCTCTTGGGGGCAGTAAGAGACCTTCAGTCCATCTGGAGCCCAGTGCACAAAGGCAGTCTGGGGAGGGTTTCATCTGCACGTGAAAGTGCTCGGATGGAGGGCGCAGAGACAGCTTGGGTTGGAAGAAGCCATGCATCCTCGAAATACCTCCATTAAGGAAGGCAGGTTTATAAAGAAAGCACCAAACCCAGGAAAGCCCAGGCTGGCTGAGTGTGTATAGGGCACACAGCCATCTCTGACCTCTTTGACCTTGCCCTGGCCAGCAAAGGGCTTATGAGGAGGCTGAGGTCCATGAGAAGGTCCCAGTGTGCTATTGGGGTGACATATGCCAGGAAGGCTGACTTGGACTTGCTTCCTGTGCCCAGCTAACACTCCCCGTGGACACCAGGTAACACACATCAGATGCTCCCCATGTATTCACTGGGTGAGAGTCTTAGGACACTGCATGGAGCTCAGCGGAATGAGCAAGAATGGCTTAAAAGAAACCACCACAGGCTGGGCGTGGTAGCTCACGCCTGTAATCTAGGCACTTTGGAGGCCAAGGCGGGTGGATCACCTGAGGTCAGGAGTTCAAGACCAGCCTGACCAACATGGTGAAACCCTGTCTTTAAAAAAACAAATAAAAAAAAAGAAACCACGACATCTCTCCCTTCTGATGTGTTTTTCTCTGTTTTAGATGCCACCCTTCTCTGTCTCCCTCTGTGTGTAATGTACGTGCACAGAAGAAAGAGGCAAAATGGCAAAACTGCACGCGGCCACGCAAACTGGGTCAAAAATCAGGATTCATCCGAGCCTAATGACTCGTGAGCACTGCTGCAATGCTGATGAGAAGGGCGAACAGCGTAAATACGAGGTGGGACTGTATTTCAGAAGACAAAGGGCATTAAATGCTTCTGATCCCCGAAGGGGGCAGCCACAGACTCAGTAAAATGAGCACATACTTTGTGTTACACGCATAGAAAGGTACTTTTTAGGGGAATTTGGTAAATGGAATACCCCTGAAGTAGCCGCTTAGGGACACTGTCAGATGTCACAGCTGTGTCCCAGGCTGCAAACCCTGCTGCCTGTTGAGTGTATCTGACCTGAACATGGTAGATAATTCACTCTATGTTTACGGAGATGGCTGTGATTCATTCGACCCACCTAGCCTGTAACCTAGGAGCTTTACACCTGTTCGAAGAAACAAGGAAGTCACTGCTTCCAGAAATGACCAGCTGTCCTGATCTTTATAGATTTTCACAGATATAAAATCCATCTCTCTCCTAAGCTTCTATCTCACTATGACTTTTTACCTGAGTATGCTTTTTTCCCCCAAAAAAACCGAAGTATAATTCCCAGACTATGAAATTAAACCTTTTAAATTATACCTACCATTCAGTGGTTTTTAGCACTTTCTCAAGGCTGAACAACCATCACAGCTATCTAATTCCTGAACATGTTCATCACCCCAAAACCGACACGCCTACTTGACAGAGCTATAGGATTACAGATCTTTTTTTTTTTTTTTTTTTTTTGAGACGGAGTTTCGCTCTTGTTGCCCAGGCTGGAGTTGCAATGGCGCGATCTCAGCTCACCGCAACCTCCGCCTCCTGGGTTCAAGCAATTCTCCTGCCTCAGCCTCCCGCGTAGCTGGGACTACAGGCACGTGCCACCATGCCCTGCTAATTTTTGTATTTTTAGTAGAGACGGGGTTTCACCATGTTGACCAGGATGGTCTCGATCTCTTGACCTTGTGATCCACCCGCCTCG